>JAOTQJ010167772.1:0-26054 GCA_025642045.1 Solanum sejunctum | reverse complement strand
AAAAATGATTTGTTAAAATGAGGCAAAAGCTTAAAAAAGAGAAAAAAATACCCGAACAAGCTTGAATATGGAGAAAAAGGGAGACTAAGGTGAATTGATTAAGTTGGTAAGTTGAAAGTGATAAAAAAAAAGGGTTCAAGGATGGTCTAAAGTCACTATATTTCCAAAAATGTCCTACCAAAGTCCCATGAGCCTATATTGCAAGCCTAAAAAGTCCTAAAGTGATCCTAGTCTGGCTAGTTGAAAATCTAAATCATGAGCAAAGGGGTAATCCTATGGTATTACCCAATGTGCATGAATATCTTTGTGATTGTGAGTATGTTTGCACAGTCCCAGTGTTAATCTTAAAATCATCTTTGAGTGTGTTACTTAGGACTTCTTTCTGTGAGGGCATTTGCACTACATTGTTAGCATTTGACTTGTTCAGTAATTGTGGATTATGTACATTCTCCTGCTTGCCAAAATTGTGTTTCTCGATGCATCATGAAGTCTTAGTTTTCCAAAATATTTATCTGATCTCATTTTGAAAAGTTGGTTTGGGTACTTGAGCCTAAAGTGTACATGATGTATGTCATTAAGTTATGTTCCGTATGTTGCTTTGTTATCTAGTTAGATTGAGTCGGTGCTTAAGGAAAAGCAATAATTTTAAGTTAAGGGTGTTGATGTGCTATCAAAATATAGCACATTCGAAGCCTAAAACTTAAGATTTTGTGTGTGCTCAATGCGACAATTATGGTTTTTATGTGTTCTTATGTTTGTTTTTACAGGAAAAGCAGGTTGGTACAATTTTGAGAAAAGTTACAGATTTTGCTGATTTTTGAATGAGACCCTCTATGAGTCATATCTCAGTTTACGAGTCATAGAGGTAGCCTCATGAAGATTTCCAGTGTTGAAGTAAAAATTGAAGTTCAGCCATACAAAACCCAGCTATGAGGTGTAGATCATTCTACGAGCCATAGTGGAGGGTTTCGTAGAAATTTTCAGTGTTCTCTAGTATTGGACCAAGTGATGTAGATATGAACTATGAGAGGACAATACTAGTCATATATTATACTATGACTCGTGAAGATGTTTCGTGGAAGTGAGGTCCAAGATCCAAGAGCTGAATACAAAAAGCCCGATTATGACTCGTGATCCTAGCTATGAGTTGTAACTGCAAGTCATAGGGTGCACGGACCGATTATTATAATTATCTTAGGAACTTATTTGTAAATACTATAAATAGTAAATACTAGGTCATTTCCTTGCAGTTATTAGATTTTTACATAGATTATAGCTGAGAATAGAATAGAGAGGAAGGAACTAGAGTACTCTTAGGGTTTTAGTTTTTGAGACTAAATTTTGGAGAGGATATTCATTTGTGGATTCTATTCATCTTTCAATCTTTTAATTCTCAATACAAATTGGGTTTACTTATTATTCATCTTCTTGGGTAAGTGATTAACCATGTCTTCTCTATTCATTATTTCTTTATTTACCCAAGATATGATTAGCTAAACCCACAACTTGGGATTATGAGAGCATGAGTATCAAACTTAGAAAATCCGGATTGGTTGCAATTCTTAAAATGGGTATTTGCATGTATTAATCATTTCTCTTCATTTAAAGGCTTTCTAGTGGTGGCCAGCATTAGAACTCACCTAGTGTTACCTTCCCGATCCAGGTGGTAATGAATAGGAAAAGAGACTGATTAACAGAATTTGACGATGCGTTCTTATCTAATCAACTGCAGTAAACCAAGGAGAGGTTGATTGGGGCTATGGATAATGGTTAGTTGTGCACACTATGGAGATAGGCCAAGTCTTATAGTGAAATTCGACCTTTAATGAAGAACCTAAATTACTATCATGCAAGTGATATTCTAGTTGAGAATTCTAAAATCCGGGGATGTTGAGTTAGTGAATCATGTTAAATACAATATCCAAGTTGCTCTGCCTTATTGGTTGTCTTCCTATTTTAGTTCGTTTAGTTTAATTTCCTATCAATCATTGCAAAAACCCTCCCCCCCTTTGGGAATTGAGTTAGTTAATTCTTGAATTGTTTATTACTGAACCAATTGGTAAAGTCCTGTATTCCCTATGGGATTTGACCCTAACCTTGGTTAGATTTATTACTTTGATGATCGCTTTTACTTCAAAAGAGAGGTATATCTTGAGTGTGATCATCTATCACCACTTGGCTGAAATACAAAAAGCCTTTGTGGAGTGGTTCTTTCCCATGTCAAAGAAGCTAAGGCTAAAGGATTAGATCAACAACTTCGATCAACTATTAGGCATTCAATCAGTACCACTTGGGAGCGCTTCACAAAGTACTTGAGAAGTCTTTCGAACCATAAGATTGTTAATGATTCGTTATTGTAGATCTTCTATCGCATTGGATTATAATTGAAAAGTTGTGGCGGGCACTATAACTGGAGGCTTTTTCTTAGATTATACATTTCTGGTTATAGCTAAATGACTAGAGAATATGGCAAAGACAAATTGTCCATGGGGCTCAACAAATAAGTTGACTACCAAAAGTTTCTTTTCCATTAGTACCAATTCAGAGAAGGCTAAAATCAATGAAGATATGATGCAAAAGTTTGCTTGAATTAGTGCTAAAGTAGGGTTGTTGATGCAATAGAGTCAAGAATGAGTAAATGCAGTGAATCATCAACCACCACGAGTACCCATATATGAGGAGCCCTATTATGAAAAGGACACATGCTTTGTGACTAATTAGATGGTCAGTTTTTTGGACCAATACCCAAGGATACAATCAGGACAATTAGCGCCAAGATCAAAGGAATCAAGATCGGAACTACAACAGGGATAATACATAGAGGGATAACAACTAAGGTGGTTAGTACGTTAAAAATAAGGGATAACACAGACATGGTGATTGTGGTCAAAGAGATGGGTACTGAAATGGCATGTATATTCCACCACGCAATCGTGATTCTCGGGTTGGTAGTTTGAGGATTGAGAAGATATTTGATAGATTGTTAGTAAAAAGGCTTATGCACAGGATAAGACCTTAAAGGGGATAAAATCTAATATCTTAAGCATTAATCAGAAGATCTAGTCACATTTTGTGGCTATCAAGCAGCTGGAGCAACACTTTGGTCAGATGTCTACATAGTTGAACCAGCATCAGAATAGTACATTATCATGCAACACTATGCAGAATCTGAAGAATGATGGGCAATGCATGGCAGTGATGACATGAGGTAGTAAGTAGATTATCGACCCACCGATGCTGGTAGATGATGATGAGGTTCATGAGGAGATGATAGAGACAAAGATGTAGAGAAGAGAGATAAAAAAAGCCAAGGATGGGGTGAGTAATGAAGTGGTGACACCAAGGAAATTGAAACCCATACCTAGGCCTCTACTTCCTTTCCTCAAAGACTTAAGTAGAAGAAGAAGGAGGAAGGTAAGTTTCAGCACTTCATCTCCATGTTAAAGCAACTCACTATCAACATTCGCCTCATTGAGTCATTGAAGAAAATCTCGTGTATGCCAAGTTCATGAAGGACCGAGTTGTCATGACCCAATCCTAGGGCTTACATATGACACGACGAATGGGGGAATACCAAACAAGCCTTTTAACGTGTCATTACACATCCTTAGTCATGGAAGCATATAAAAGACATATAGAATAGGATGGGGATAAGGGAAAACTTTCCCAAACAACAACATTTCAAGACAAGGAGTCATGGCTCATATCATAAATACACAACTTGTCTAACAAACATCTCTAAATACATAGATTGAGCGGGGGCCAAGACAAAATAACTGGGCTCACCCTCATAGTCAAATAGAGCATAAGAAAGTGTCTCAATACATAGATAAGACGAAAATATAAACCAAGGTCTGTAAAATAGAGGACTCACCAACTTGCTTGGAATAGCATCGTCTAACCATGTGGATAAGGAGGATGATTAACTTAGGCACTAGCTCCTACATGGTGATATCATGTAGGCAAGAGTATGCATTAGTACGTTTGAATGTACTAAGTATTTTAGATGCAATGCAATAAGAAGTAAGCATCACAATTAATATGCATAATAATAAGCAATAGGCATGATATAGCAATATGACATGCATGATCAATGCAAAAGTAAAACATGCTTTAGTGACCCAAGCTCATATAGAATAGCATATGTGTAGAAGAGACCAAGCTAGATTTCAAAAGTATGAACCCCTTGGTAGGTTAGTTATGTTGCCACCCCATCACTTAGGTAGATGAGTACTAACCCTCATCTAGGTTGATGATGATGCTAACCCATCACCCTGTTGGATGAGTACTAACCCTCATCTAGGTTGATGAGTACTATCCCCCATCTAGGTTACTAATGTTGCCACCTCATCACTTAGATGGATGAGTACTAACCCTTATCTAGCTTATCCGAGTGCTAGAGCCCCCCAGATTGGGCATGGTCAAGTTCTACACTTTATATAGGATTCATCATATACATAAGCTCATCTCATCATCATAACATCACGCATATCAATCTCATGATTTAGACCTTTAATTCCTCAAGAAACCCTAGCCGAATATTTTATCAAACACCTTGGGGGTGTGTAATGAGGGTAAAAGAGCATGCAATTAAGAGATGAACTCATGCAACATAATCTATAATAAAATCATTAATCCACACCTTGCAATACCACCAAGATATTCTTTATTCCTCAATCTCTTTACTTGCCTATCCAAGATCTGAACCAGGATCTCCTTATAAGTTAAGCTATCCTCCACATCACCCACAACATCAAGAATTACCATGGTATTAGGATTACCAATGCATTTTCTCAACATAGAGACGTGGAACACCAGATAAATCAAATTCATTTTACTAGGAAACTTCAACTCATAAGCTACCTTTCCAACCCTCTTAATCACCTCATAATGACCAATGTACCTTGGACTCAACTTTCCTCTTTTACCAAAATAGACTACACCTTTCATTGGAGAAACCTTCAAATAAACCTAATTACCTACTTGGAGTTCTAGGTCTCTTCTTCTCATATCGGCATAGGATTTTTGATGACTTTGGGCTGTCCTCAACCTTTCCGTAATCATCTTAACCTTATCAAGAGCATCTATAACCAGATTCGGCACAAATAAAGCCACCTCTACAAACTCAAACTAACCCACCAGTGATCTACAATGGCTCCTATAAAGAGCCTCAAAAGAAGCCATACTTATGCTAGAGTGATAGCTATTGTAGTACGCAAACTCAATCAATAGAAGATGGTCATCCCAACTAACTTTAAGCTCAAAGACATAGGACCTAAGCATATCCTCAAGTGTTTGAATCGTCCTTTAGACTTGGACATCCATTTGAGGGTGGAAGGTCATAGTAAGGTGAACTTTGGTTCCAAGATCCCTTTGAAAAGATTTCCAAAAGTGTGAAGTAAATTGTGCACCACGATCCAACATAATGGATAACCCCATGTAACCTCACTAACTCATGGATGTACAACCTTGCATACTCCTCAGCCCCATATGTAGTTTTAACTGCTAGAAAGTGAGCCAATTTTGTCATCTTATTAACCACAACCCATATGGAATCAAAACCTTTCCTAGTCTTGGGCAACCCAACCACAGTCCATGTTAATCACCTCCCACTTCCAAGTAGAAATCTCTATGTATTGGGTTAGGCCACCCAGCCTTTGATATTCAGCTTTGACTTGTTGACGACTATGGCAATCGAAAAAAAATTATAGCAATATCTCTTTTCATGCCTCTCCACGAATACACACCCCTTAAGACTCTATACATTTTGGTGGAACTAGGGGGGATAGAATAAATGGAATTTTGGGATTCATCAAGAATTCTCTCCCTCAAATCATAAACACATGGCACACACCACCTACCTTCTCCCCCTTAGGAGAAACCCTCTATTTTGCCCTCTTTTACCAAGGTATTCAATTCAAGCAAGGATGAGTTTAGATCTTGTTTAGCTATCACCTCATCAACCACATAAGATTTGGAACCATAAACAACAACTATACCACAACCCATATCTTCCAACCTCATCTCCAATCTAGCCAATCGATGCACCTCCCTAGATATCTCTCTATCAGCACCATCCATATGAGCTAGGCTACCCATAGATATCTGACTCAGAGTATTCACCACAGCATTTGCCTTACCCAGATGGTAATGCGCACTAATGTCATAGTCATTAAGGAGTTCTAGCCACTTTCTTTGCCACAAGTTGAGATATTTTTTGAGTGAAGACATATTGAATGCTCTTATGATTGGTGAAGACATCAACATACACCCCATGTAAATAATGATGCCAAATCTTTAATGCAGATACCACGGTGGCTAATTCAAGATCATGGGTAGGGTAGTTCCTTTCATGCACTTTGACTTGCCCAGAAGCATAGGCTATGACCTTATAGTTTTGCATTAGTACACAAACTAAACAAACTCTAGATGCATCAGAATACACAACAAAACCCTAAACCTCATCTGGTAGTGACAATAAAGGAGCGGACACAAGTCTATCTTTCAATTTCTGGAAGCTTTTCTCACATTCATCGGTCCACACAAGCTTAACCTTCTTTTGGGACAATATTGTCATAAGGCAAGCAATGGAGGAGAACCCATTCACAAACCTTCTATAGTAACCCGCAAGGCCGAAGAAACTCTTAATATCTGATAGGGTCAATGGTCTAGGCCAATCCCTAATCACATCGGTTTTCTTAGGATCCACTTTATACCATCCCTCGACACCACATGACCCAAGAATGCAACCTACTTCAGCTAAAATTCACATTATTCATATTTAGCATACAATTTCTCCTCCCTCAATCTTTCCAACACAATCCTTAAATGGCCCATATGCTCTTCTCTATTACGTGAATAGATCAAAATATCATCAATGAAAACCACAATAATGAAATCAAGGTAGGGTTTTAAGATCCTATTCATTAGGTCTATGAAGATGGCCGCTGCATTAGTCAATCGAAAGGACATCACCATAAATTCACAGTGCCTATATCTAGTTCGAAAGGCCATCTTGGGAATATCACACTCCCTCACCCTCACTTGATGGTAGTCAGACCGAAGATCAATCTTAGAGAAAAAGCTAGCCCTTTGAAATTGGTCAAACAAGTCATCAATCCTTGGAAGAGGATATCTATTCTTTATAGTGACCCTATTGAGTTGCCAGTAGTCAATGCATATTCTAAGTGACCCATCTTTATTCTTTAAAAACAACACTGATGCACCCCAAGATGATTGGCTAGGTCTAATAAATCCCTTCTCTAACAAATCTTTCAATTGCTCTTTTAACTCCTTCAATTCTACTGAGGCCATATGATGAGGGGGAATTTAGTTAGGCTGGGTGTTGGGAAGGAGATCTATGCCAAAATCTATCTCCCTTTTAGGAGGTACACCGGAAAGGATATTTGGGAAGATATCAAAAAACTCATTTACAATCGGAACCGACTCAATGGAAGGGACTTTGGACTCCATATAGTTGACTCTCATAAAATAATATAAACACCCGTTGGAAATCAACCAATGGGCTTAAATGTATGAGATGAAACCTACCACTTACTACCATATCATGACTTTTTTCCACTCAAAGGCGGTTCATTTGGGAATTGAAACTAGACCCTATGGGTTCTACAATCAATATAAACATAGTATGCATGGAACCAATCCATCCCAAGAATAATATTAAAATCAACAATATCTAATTCAATAAGACCACAAGGTAGGATTTTATGCAAGATGTAAACCAAACAATTTTTATACACTCTTCTAGCAAAAATAGATGTACCAATAGAAGTAGACACCACATATGACTCATGCAACAATTTTGACTCATCATGAAACTTTTAGCAACAAAGGGGGTAACAAAAGAAATGGTGGCACCTGGATCAAGCAAAGCATATATATCAAGATCAAAGATTTTCAATGTACCAGAAATAACATCGGGGAGTCCACCAACCCCTTGCCTCCCATGAGGAGCATAGAATCGATTGTGCCTTGGCGAACCACCTTAAGGACCACCTCTACCCAATGGGATCGCATTTACACCCCAAACCTTGCCACGGTTTCTTGGATAATCTAACCTTTAAGTGACTAAGCTCTCGACATTTAAAATATGCAATAGAACCCCTCATACATAAGCCTTATGACTCATCCCACATATAGTGCTCACATCAATGGGAGTCGCACCACTAACACCTTTAGGCCTAGGGAAGGCAATGGTAAACCCCCTATTTGTAGCATGAGAAGGCCCTTAGACTTGATGGAATCGACCACCCCTATAAGCATGTGTGTAGACTGGAAGGTGACTATGTATGGAAGCATATGAACATGTCAAAGAGTGCATACATGGTTAATAATTGTATCGGAGTTGGCAAGTGCCTTGATGTGCCAAGGAAGAATCTAGATTTCATGCCAAGTAATACAAAATCAAGTAGCCTTACATACCTCATTGTATAACCTCATTACTGCCTCAAGATAATCTTCCCTTCCTCCAAATATTTATCTACAACATAGTAGGTGATAAATCTAGCATTAATACCCAATAAATGGATCTTGGCAGTCCAATCACATAAAACAAATAAAACACAAGCAGCAAGCGGGTATTTATAAACCCGAGCGTATTGTTTCAACCTTTCCACCCCTAGTCATATTTTCTAACACATATTCACATGTACACATCAAAATTTTCTACCAATACGAGCTCTCTTGGACTCATGGCCCCTCCTATTTCTCAACTTTTCTTCTTTCATTTTCTCGGCATATGTCATCAACCGAGACAAGTCCATATTATCAATAAGCAAGGCAGATTAGCACTCTTCACTTACCAAATTAGAGACCTTCATAGCAAACTTATTCATCCTGACCTAGGATCGGCCATAATGTGAGGATCATACTTATTCCGTCACACTCATACCACCTTGTTTCAAGTTCAGAAACTCAACCAACTTTTCTTCCCTAAGCTCAAGAGGGAAGAATCGATTAAGGAAGGCCAATTTGAGTTCCTCCCAAAGCACCACATATCCATTACCCTTCTCACCATTCCATTGATCAAACTAAATATGGGCCACCCCCTTGAATTGGTATGCCACCAACTCTACCTTCTCATTTGGCCCAATCTCCATGATAAATAAGATTTTATAGACCTCATTAATAAACTCTTGTGGATCTTCATCCACCTTTGACCCATGGAAAATTGGAGGATTCATCTTCATGAAGTCTCTTACCCTAGCTCCCAGGGTATTAGCACGAGGAACTTGGACCCCTTATAGGACTTGGTTGGCCACTACTTGGGCAAGCATAGTACGAGCATCCCAGAGCTCACAATTGGTAGGTTTCTCCTTGAGCGTTTTGGCCTGTCTTCCTCTAGTATTTAGCATGATCTATCATAACAAAGAACAATTATTAGGGGGGAAAAACTTGTCCTAACTCTATAGCATGACTTAGAACATGAAGAAGGACAACATTTCTTAAAGCATCTCATAACCTCCTATTCATAGTCATGGAGCGCTTCACAACCAAGAACAGGACTCTAATTAACGCGGTGTGTTGCACTCCAAGGATCTATCAACCTAGTGATCTGATACCAAGTTTGTAACGACCGAAGCTTAGGGCCTAGATATGACATTGCCAATAGGGAAGCCAAAGGAACCGCAAACAAGTCTCTTAAGGTGTCATTACACATCCTTGGTCGCAAAATCATATAAAAGACATATAGAATAGGATAGGGCAATTGGGGCTAAGGAAAAACATGCCCAATCACAATATTTCAAGATAAGGAGTCATGGATTATATCATAAATACACAATTTATCCAACAAACACCTCTAAATACATTAATAGAGTGTGGGTCAAGACAAGGGCTCACCCTCATAGTCAAATAGAACATAAGAAAGTGTCTCAATACATAGATCAGAGGAAAACATAAACCAAGGTCCCTAATATAGAGTACTCGCCAACAAGCTTGGAATAGCATGATCTAACCACGTGGAGGAAGAGAATGATCAACTTGGACACCAGTTCCTAAATGGTAATATCATGTAGGCAAGAGTATGGATTAATACGTTTGAATGGACTAAGTATGTATGATGCAATGCAATAAGAGATAAGCTTCACCATCAATATGCATAACAATAAGCAATAGGCATGATATAACAATATGACATTTATGATCAATTTTAAACCAAAACATGCTTTAGTAACCCAAGCTCATATAGAATAGCATATGTGTAGAAGAGATCAAGCTAGATTCTCAAAGTATGAACCCCTTGGTAGGTTAGTGATGTTGCCACTCCATCACTTAGGTGGATGAATACTAACCCTCATCTAGGTTGATGATGATGCCACCATATCACCCTCATCTAGGTTGATGAGTACTAACTGCCATCTAGGGTAGTAATGTTGCCACCCCATCACTTAGGTGGATGAGTACTAACCCTCATCTAGGTTATTCGGGCGGTAGACCCTCCCGAATTGGGCATAGCCGAGTTCTACACTTTATATAGGATTCATCATATACATAAGTTTATCTCATTATAATAACATCACTGACATCATATCTCATGCTTTCTACCTTCAATTCCTCAAAAAAACCTAACCGAACATTTTATCAGACACCTTAGCGTGTGTAATATAGGTAAAAGTTCATGCAAGTTAGAGATGCAATCATGCAAGAAAATCTATAATAAAACCATTAATCCACACCTTTCAACACCCCCAAGACATTTATATCAAAACCTCTCATCAAATCCAACATTAGATCCAAGATTTAGAGCTTAAAACATTTTAAAACCACCATACTTTCATGAACTAAAATCACTAAGCAGTAAATTTCTCAATATATAAGAGCCACAGGTAAAATCAACTTTAAATCATTCAATATTAGTATAAAGGAGACTTAGGAACCATGGGAGAGAGGACCCAATGGTTTAATACCGCATATCTTAGTCTAGGAGAAATTCTTGGTGAAGGTTGGCAATGGAGATGTGAAGCTTGAAGAGAATCCTTGAATTTGGATGAGGCTTTTGAGTCTTAAAAATTTGGAGTGAAAATATGGCTAAGTGTTTTTGGGAGTATTTAAAAATGTGTAGGATGATACAAAGGTTAAATTTGACTAAGTTTAGATAAAAACACCTTTGGGAAACTTGGGCCTAACACTTAGAATATTTTGGTCCGCAAAAGAAAAACTGACAGGCGAAAAAACACATATCCCCAATGCAGAGAGGATACAGAGAGGGATTTGCACTAAAGCGTGCCCAAGGCACGTCGAGGAAGCATCGCAGAAAGCTCTTTGGAATTTATCATTTAAAAATTTATAATTACTATTCTTTTGCTCTTAAATCGAGGTTAGACCCTTTTTCACCTAACTTTGACCCCCTGATCACAAATATAAAGTCAGATTTTTGAAATAACAAATAGCTTTTTAGATATATGGAAGTTACAATTTTGGCCATTCTGAGGAACGATTTTGGGTACTTTTTGGGGTTGTTTCACTAGAGATGAAGAAGAGGATGGTGAGCCAAGATATCTCCAAAGAGTTTTAGCATTGTGGTTCTATTGTAACAAGGTCCTTGGTACAGAAGAAAGAGGAACCCAGAGCATTCACCACGCCCTGCACCATTGGAAATATGAACTTTGCAAAGGTATTATGCAAATTAGGAGCTAGCATCAACTTAATGCCTCTTATAGTGTTCAAAAAATTAGGCTTGGGAGCCCCTACAGCAACAATCATGCAATTGTTGATGGCTGATAGTATAGTGAAGAAGCCTATAGGGATTATATACGATGTTCTAGTCAAAGTGAAAAAGTTCTGACTCCCTATAGACTTCGTGATTTTGGATTATGAGTTCAACTTTTAAGTCCCAATCAACTTGGAAAGGCCCTTTCTAGCAACAAGATGAGCACTAGTGGACATGGAGCTAGGCCAACTCAAGTTTAGATTAAACGAAGAAGAAGTCATCTTCAATATCTGTCTGTCCATGAAGAGAGCAAATGATCTGCTAGAAGAAGCATGGGAACTTGGTGAAGTCTGAGTAACCAAGTTATCTAGGTCATGCTATAACACTAAATCAAGTGCTACATGAGAGTCAACCCAAGGTGTTTACTGTAACTTTTGTGTATTTATTTATTTGGTTTTTCGTTTTGGACTTATAGGTAGTTTAATTTTCTTGTTTTTGATGTAATTTAGGACTCACATATTTGAGAACTATAGGGTAACAGTTTGTTCGGCTGAGAATGTGCAGGAACATTAAGGCATCAAATAAAGGTAGAAAGGGGAGAAAAGTGATTCTATGATTGGTTTCATGAGCCGTGGTCGATACCACGACCCTTATACTGACTCACAGAACCATATACAGTGAGAAAACGTTTGTGTATTCCAGTCCATGAGCCAAATTTATGGTCCATAGATAAAACCACAAACCATGAATGGGGCTCTTGGACCAGAGGTAATATTTTGAACTTGCTAAGTATTGGGGGCACTTATGAACCAATCTATGGGTTGTATGTCCATATACTCCTTTTAGGTGGATTTGTAAAGCTAACGCCTAAAAACAAGGGTTTTTAAACCACAAAACTAGGTCTTACTGGCTGTAGAACCACTTACAGATCCTAATCGGGGCCTATCTAGACAAACAAAAGAGTGGTAAAATCTACCTTTCACTTTCCAATTATTTTCAAAATGCTAAAACCCTTTCTCTTCTTCCTCAAGTCTGATCACTGCGAACGTCCACTGCCATACTTGAGTTTATCATACCTAGGGCTTCACTCTTTTGAGTTTTCTCGCTATTTCTCAGTTTTAAGATAACCATGGCGATATGTTCTCATCTTGTAATTTTAATTTTTTGGCCAAAAACTTGTGTTAGTGGTTTTGAGACACTGTTAAGATTAATTTCATGATTTTTCTTGCCCTATTACTCGGTGTTGCCTATAAATAAAGTGTATCATATGTATGGCACTATTTTATTGCTTGTATTGATCTTGAACCATGTATATGAATGTGATTCTCATTGGTGGAACTCATCCAATACCTTGTTGAATGAGTTAAAATTGTTTATCTTGTTAAAAGTGATAAGGTAGAATCTAATTGGCCATGTAATACATCTATAGGTATGATACTTATTATTTAATATTGTGAAATCACTGGTCATCTATGATATATTGAACTATCTTGTTAATATCTATTAAGTTATTCTGCAAATAAAATGATAGCCTACCAACAAATTGATTAAATGGTGTTTGTCGCAAGGTTTGCATGTATCTAAATGAATTGGTAGTTGAAGGGATTGGACATATTTTGATAGGGGTAACTTGGTAGTAATTTGTGTGTATTTATGTTGAGGGTTGATCTTGAATGCATAGATTACGTATTAAATATGTTTTACTTGGTTTGAATGTCATTGCTTCGATGCTATTTAAATTTACATACCCTGTTGTCGTAACCTACTCATCATGCTTAATAAGTCATCAAAATAAGATTGACTAGGATTTTGCTATTATTCTAGGTTGTATATCGACTAATGAACCATATAAAACTCAAGGTGTTATTTTTCAATAGCAAAAGGGTCTTCTACGGCCCGTACATTAGTCAATGAACAGTAGTTGCCCCTCATAAGTTGAAATGAAAATTTTGGTTTTTGGGATGTCATCAGACAAACCTTACGAGTTGTAGTCCTCACTAGGGCTTGTAACTAGGGTTCATAGGTTCCTTACCTATATCAATTAAAGTCTTGCATTGTACATAAGATATGATATATAGCCCGTAGTCCTACGAGCTGTAATTGGTCTCGTAAATACATTTATATAACCAAAGTTACATTACCATATTCCCTATGAAGGCTTTTTATGGCCCATAATTTACTCTATGGCCCGTAGATGCGCCTTCGTAGGTCCTTCTAAGTATGTTTCTATAAACTTTTTGCGTTTCTTTTTTATATTCATAGGACTTATGTATACTTATATTTTTTTGATTTCAGGTATTGTGGCTCCTATACCAAAGAAGGATGAGATACGAGCCTTATAGGCTCGACTACGAGAAAAGCCTTCACCAAGGCCGATCCTCAAGCCAGCAGATTAGTAAAGGAGTTCAACATCTAACTAGATGAGGGCATTGAGTAATAGCACACTAGAGAGTCATATAGACAGTTAGAGCCGGCCCAGAGTCAATCCATAATTGCTCAGCCTCCCCAAGCTGAGAAGGGAAAAGCTTAGTGGACCAGCTCTATTCAAATGACGAACTCCGATGAGAGGTCTCGAGCAGAGACAGGTGATAGTAATGACTCTTCTAGTAAGGAGACTTTTTTGATAAATTACACCCTTTCTGGAATAGAATTCAAGTGAGAAGAGTAGCTCTATTTTAATAGATTCAGTCTCAACTTTAGAACTGAAAACGTCAGGTTATGAGTCAACTGAGTCGACCCCAGCACCATCAGCTCCTCCAGCAGCATTAACAAGCAGGTAGTGTGTCCATGGTATGCAGCACATATATAGGGATGATATCTAGTTGGACAATTGCGGTCAATAAGTCTGTGACATATTTAAAGAGCCTCAGATTGTTACATTGGGGCTTGATAGTGCTCCTACACTCTAGGAAACCATGGCATGGTATTATATAGATTGGTTAGCAGCCTATTGGGGTAGTGTTCTCCAATATTAGTTCATGCATTTTATGTGTCTTACATTGCTACCATTATGTAGTCGACCCCGGAGAAGGAGAGGAGTCTAGAATAGCCCAAGTTGACATAGATAATGGTGAAAGGAGTTCCTATTGTTATATCTGAGACCACCATCTACCAATTTTTATTGGTACTGAGTATCAGGCCCCCATGACCACAACAAAGTGTGATTATCGATTGGAGAAGACCATCAACCAAGGTGTGATGAGAGATGTGTCTCAAAAGGCTATTCTGATAGAGTAGATTGACATGCATATAGATGAGCTAGGACAGGACCCTAATTGGGTATCCAGTTCTACAGTGAGCATAAAGGCCTCTTTTAGCTTTGTCGGCAAGTTCTTATAGGTTGTTGTACATTCATGGATCTAGCCTACTTAGGTAGATAATGTTTTAACGTTGAATTATACGATTTTTGTTGCATATATCATTATTTGCCTTGATATTGATTGGGCTCATTTAATTGCTGAAGAGATACACGAGTGGACCCTAAAAATGTCCACCTTCATCCCCTGCCATGCTTTATCTACCTTTTATATATAGTGGCAAAGCTGGAGATTTTACACACTGTGGACATGATGATAGAGTTTTAGAGGACCCTAGACATCGGCCTAACAAAGGATGGTGAGAATCTTGTGGCCTTGCGGCCTGTTCATGTACCCAAGATATTCACCAAGGCACCATAGCCTATGCCTCCTACATTTATTGGTGCTTCTTTAGAGATTGAGAGGCCCGCAGAAATAGTCATTGAGAGGGAGATAAGGCCCAGTACTACTTTTACTCTTGTACTAGAGGTCATGCCTATACATCCTTCATACTTTGGTATGGTATATGTGTTTGCAGAGTCAATTTAGACTCTGGTACATTGAAAGCATCACATTGAGTCCTAGTTGACTCAGTTATTGTAGCAAATTAGGCCTTGGTTTTGCATGGCCATTTTAGAGGCTAAGGAGTGCATGCAGACACACTTCATGGCTAATTAAGGAGAGATGTGCATTGTTTCATGGTCGTGTTGATATTTTTAAGAGTTGAATTGAGCAAGTCCTCAGGTCAACCCAGCCTTCTAAATTAACAGCCATCTGAGCAAAGATCCAATAGCTGCGTATAAAGATGAGAGCAGTATTGATTCACCACTTTGCGCCTCTAGAAAGAGGCCTAATCTTAAGGAAGATGATCTAGATATTTCTAGATGAAAGGCTGAAAGGTTAGACATGAAGCGTATAGTGGCTGCCACACGAGCCTCAATTAGAGATAAGATTGTGAGGTAGGCACGTGTACAGGAGATGGTAAGGGGTGTTGGACCCTCGAACATGACACTAGTGAGGAGACCACCTAGTAGGCCATGGGTGTTGATAAGCCAAAGATGGAGACCGGCGCTTAAGCACCCAGGTATACCACTTTTTGACCTAATGCTCTTTTTTTATTTAATTTGTTACATTGAAGACAATTCAAATGTTTTTCGATGGGATATGGGTAGTTATAGGCCTCAGCAAAGTCTGAGTAAACAAGGCCTATATCTATCCTAATATTTGAGCCCCTAGGGTTTGCTTGCCTTTGTTTTCTCCCCAAGGAAATTTATTCTCTGTTGAACCAATATGTTTAGGATGTGTAAGTAGTATTAGTAGCATGTTGTACTAAAATCTGTGGCATATGTTAGTTTTGCTAAAAAATGATACCCACCAATTTTTTATGATTAATGATATGCTTCTAGGTAGTTTTGATAACAACTATGTGAAAACATTGACTATCAATGTTTGTTCTAACTAGTTATGCCTTAATTTTGATAAAAAAACACGATTTGAGAGTCTAGGTTAACAATGTGTGTGAGCTTTATTGTATGATTCTTATACTGTATTTTAATTCAAAACCTTGCCCTGTTATTCTAGCTAAGACTGTAGGTTAGTTGGTTAGGAAAGGATCATAGCCCATTGTTCATAGTAGTCCACTTAGCCTTAAAAATAACCAACCAAATGCTTGATGTATTCTTTGATCCTAATGTTTGAGTCTTACATCTACCCTTTTCTTTGTAGACACCTAAGTAACTAATCCTTTTTGATTGTGTAATCCTGAAATTGGCCCTACTCCTTCCTTGAATATTGTGCACCTCGACTTAGACTAAAAGCCAATGTTAAGGGTGGGTACCAAAAGTGGCCCTAGTTTATAGGTTGGATATTGTGCACATCAACTCAGGAGAAAAGCCTATGTTGCAGGTGGTTGTTGCAAGGAAATCACAGTGATGCAAGTAAAAAAGGAGAAAATCTCAAGTATGAAACACCCCAAATTTTGTGCTTCGGAAATGTTCACAATCGTAATTTTCATATATCTTAAAATCCATACGTGATATCAAAAATCCAACTTCATATTTTTTATCAGGGGCTAAAACTGAGTGTGGAATGGATATAACTCAAATTTTAGAGGATCTGTATCAAAAATAAATTTCACTAATTTATGATTTTCAGAAAGCATCCATGCCCTGGCCGCGACGTACCAAGGGCGCAGTACAAAATGGCTTGTGCGATGGGTACAAATTGCGCCAAGGATGCGGACCAGATTAAGTTTTTCATTGGTTTTTCTACCTCAACCAAGGGTATTGGGGTCATATCCCTATGCCCACTTATGTGTGAAAACACCCATAATTAGTTATTTTTCAACTGTATATCACTCAAGACCCTCTCAGAAATCTCTTTGAGACTTAACCAAATATCTTATTCAAATTTCAAGGGTTGCAAGCTTAACTTTGGAACTCAAGGATACTCTTCAAGCTCTAAGTTCTCTTCAAACTCATCTCAAGAAAATCCAAGTTTGAGGTATGTGGGTTTCATCCATTGGGTCATTTCACCCATGGAGCCCAATCCTCCTTTTTATGAAAATTGTGTTTTTTCAAGTTGTATCATCTCTGGTATGTCTTATTATGGATTATGATTGTAAATTGTGTTGGGGTTTTATGAAATATTGATTAATTATGCATGTCTATCTATTTCAATCTTACACCATGAATTGATTTTATCTATTGAGACTATGCATGTTTTGAGCTATGGAACTATGATCTATTATGAGATTTGATGATGAATTTTGAACCTATATTACATGAGGATTTTACTATATGTTGATGGGTTGATTTACATTGAGTTTCCTCATATTACTTCACTCCTTAATTGCATGATTTTGAACAAGCATTATGCACCCACCAAGTGTTTGATCAAATATCTTGACAAGGATTCTCAAGTTATTGATGATCTATTATGTGGTCTATAAGTCAAGTGACTTTATGATGCGTAAGGACTTGTATATATGCATTGAATTCATGAAAAGTACTTATGATATTGCAAGTAGACCACACCTTGTTGGGGCGGTGACATGCTCAATCACCTTGTTGAGGGGGCAACATGCCTCAATCACCTTGTTGGGAGGTGACATGCCCAATCACCATGCTGAGGGGTGACATACCTCAATCACCTTATTGGGGGTAACATGCCCAATCACCTTTTTAAGGGGTGGGTACCTCAATCGCCTTGTTGGGGGTTAACATGCCCAATTACCTTGTTGAGGGGTGACTACCTCAATCACCTTATTGGGGGATGACATACCCAATCACCTTGTTAAGGGGTGACTACCTCAATCACCTTACAAGGTGGTGACATGCCTTGGATTCCAAGTAGTAGTTTGCTTGGTCTATGTTGATTATAGTCCCTTCCCACATATGATACATACTATGTATATTATATGATTTACAAACATGTTTTATTAAAGTATTGATCATGCATGACGTATTGATACTATACTTATCCACTACTAATGATTATCCGTTTTGGCAATATTGGCTTATGCCTTGGTGCATTGCATCCTACATACTTAGTACATTCAAATGTACTAATGGATACTCTATGCTTACATGATATTACCATATAGAGATCGGAGTACCTCTCGATCTTCCTCGACGTAGATATTTGGTACTTTCAAAGATAAGCATTGGTGAGTCCTAAAGTCTGAGGATGGTATCTATGCTACTCTTGCTATTTGATATTTCTTTATGTTGAACACTTGATACTATGAAGGGGAGCCTGAAAAGTGTCTTAGCCGATGTTCCATTCCATGTTAGAGGTGTTGTTGGATAATATGCTTTTATAAATATCAAGACTTCCCTTAGTACCGCTTTTCTTATTTATATCTCTTGTGTTGTTTATTTTGCTTTTGCGACCAAGGATATGTGAATGATATGCTAAGAGGCTTGTTTGGGGTCCCTTCAGTTCCTATTCACCATGTCATGTTTAGGCCCTAAGCTTGGATCGTGACAAAAATGGTATTAGAGCATTAGGTTTTTAATAGTCCTTGGAATCCAACACACTATGTCAATTAGAGTCTTATTCATAGTTGTGAAGCACGCCGCAACTATGAATGGGAGGCTATAAGGCATTTTTGAAAATGTTTCACTTTGTCATGGTCTATATCGTTCTTTAGATGTGAGTGTAAATTTTTACCCCTAATAAATGCTCTTTACTCTTGTATATCATGTTGATTCCATAGGGAGACTAAGTAGATCCTATACACCCGAAGATCAATCGACCCCTCTCGCTCCTTAAACTCCTCATGATGGAGGGGTAACCTAAGATGAGATTTGAGATGCTACTAAAATATTGGCTCCTGCTATGACCAACCAAATTCACCAAGGGGCCCAAGCCCCTCATGCTCCCACACCTTCTTCTAAGGTGAGGGATTTTACTAAAATGAACCCATCGGAGTTCACCAATCCAAGACGGATGAGGATCCCCTAGAGTTCATCAATAAGGTGTACAAAGTGCTATCTATTATATGGCTTAATTTGAAGGAGAAAATAGAGTTAGCGGCCTACCAACTCAAAGGTGTTGCCCAAATTTGGTTCACCCAATGGAAATTAGAGAGGAAAGATAATGATGATATTTCTTGGGAGGAGTTCAAAGTTGGATTCCTTAATCGGTTCTTTATTATTGACCTTAGGGAGGCTAAAATGATAGAGTTTATAAACCTTAAGCAAGATTTCATGAGTATGAGGGAGTGTGCCCTCAAGTTTAACCAACTCTCCAAGTATGCTTGAAAATTGGTTGTCGAGACGAGATCAAGGATGAACAAATTTGTGTCAGGTGTATCTGACTTGGTTAATGAGGTGTATCGTACCGATATGTTACTGGGTAATATGTATTTGTCCCATATCGTCACATAAGCTGAGCAACTAGAGGGAGAAAAGCTTAGAAAAAGAATAAGTAGTAAGTTTAAGAGGGCTCGTTTTGAAGGTGGGTTCCAAGGTTCCAAGGGTGGCCGATTTCCTCAAGGCCACAAATTCCAAGGCAAGGGTTTTCATATGCTCCCAATTGGAGTTTTACTAATGATTATTCAAGATTCCAAGATGGTGTTAGTGGGGTACCTAACCCTATGTGCAAAAGATATGGTAGGAACCATAATAGCCCATATTTGAAAAACTCTAATGCTTGTTATGGTTGCGGTGAACTGGGTGATAAGGTTATTGATTATCTTCATGCTGAAAAGATAGGTAGAAAGAGTCATCCACAAGGACAAGGTGAAAATGCAGGTCAAAAGGGAAGAGGAGGCCAACAAGGGGGTAATCCAAGGAAAAATAGATTCTATGCTCTTCAAGGGGATAAGAGATGGATGAGGTGCCCGATATCGTCACCGGTATGTTAAAGGTTTTTGATGATATATATGCATTAATAGACTCAGGTGCCACTCTTTCTTTTATTACTCCTTTTTTCCAGTTAGATTCATGCTAGTCCCGAATTATTGTGTGAACCATATGAAGTATCTAATCCCATTGGTGAGTCCATTGTTGCTAAAAGAGTCAATAGAAATTATCCCATGTTCATAATGCATAAAATCTTGCCTTGTGATTTTGTTGAGTTAGATATGGTGGATTTTGATGTCATTCTTGGAATGGATTGGTTACATACATATTATGCTTCTATTGATTGTAGAACCCCTAGCGTTAAATTCCAATTCCCTAATAAGCCCGTCCTTAAGTTGGAAAGTCATGATGTGGTAGTGAAGGGTAGATTCATTTCTTGCCTTAAAGTCCAAAAGTTGATTTCTAAGGGTTGTGTCTATCATCTTATGAGGGTTAGGGGTATAGAGTCCAAAGTCCTTCTAATTGAGTTAGTTTCAATAGTTAATGAGTTTCTTAATGTCCTTTCTGATGAGCTTCCCGGTGTTCCACTCGGAAGGAAAATAGACTTTGGTATAGTCATCCTTGTCGATACTCAACCCATTTTATTCCCCCTTATCGTATGGCCCCGATGGAGTTGTAGGAGTTGAAGGAGCAACTGAGGGATTTGTTAAAATAGAGTTTCATAAGACCTAGTAAGTCACATTGGGGTGCATGGTGTTATTTGTGAAGAAAAGGGACAGTTCACTTAAAATGTACATTAATTACCGGTAACTTAATAAAGTCACCATAAAGAATAAGTACCCTCTACCAAGGATTGATGATATTTTTGATCAACTTCAAGGGGCTAGTCACTTTTCTAAGATTGATCTTTCGTCTGGGTATTACCAAGTGAAAGTGAGGGAGTGTAACATTCCCAAAATGGCTTTCCGGACTAGGTATGGGCACTTTGAGTTTGTGGTTATGTCCTTTGGGTTGACTAATGCACTAGCTATATTTTTGGATCTCATGAATAGGGTCCTTAAACCCTACCTTGACTTGTTTGTGGTGGTTTTTATTGATGATATCTTGATTTATTCCCATAAAGAGGAGGAGCATCTGAATCACTTGAGGGTGGTGTTGCAAATCTTGAGGGAGGAAAGTTTGTATGCTAAATATAAAAAATGTGAGTTTTGGTTGAAAAAAGCTCCTTTTTTAGGTTATATGATGTCGAAAGATAGCATTAAGGTGGATCCTAAGAAGACGGAGGTGATTAGAAATTGCCCTAGACCTTTGTTTCCATTAAACATTAGACGTTTCTTGGGTTTGATGGGTTATTACCGAAGGTTTTTGTGAATTGTTTCTCTTCTATTACTTCTCCTATGACTAAGTTGACACAAAAGAAGGCAAATTTCGTGTGGATTGATGAATGTGAGAAGAGTTCTCAAAACATAAGCTTGTCTATGCTCCTATATTTTCTCTAAAAGAAGGGTTGGAGGGATTTGTTGTATATTGTGATGCCTCAAGAATTGGATTGGGTGTGTTTTGATGGAAAATGGTAAGGTAATAGCATATGTCTCTAGAAAACTTAAGGTGCATGAGAAGAATTATTCCACCCATGATCTTGAATTGGCAACTATACTATTTGCTTTGAAGATTTGGTGTTACTGTATTCTATAGAGTTTATGTTGATGTATTTACCAACCACAAGAGTCTCCAACATGTGTTCACGCAAAAAGTTCTTCACTTGAGACAAAGAAGGTCTTTAGAGCTCCTTAAAGATTATGATATCAGTGTGCATTATCACCCTGGCAAAGCTAATGTTGTGGCTGATGCTCTAAGTAGGATGTTTATAGGTAGAGTAGCGCATGTTGATGATGGTGGGAAAGAGGTAGCTAGAGAAGTTCACTAGTTGGCTAGATTAGCGGTTAGGTTGGATGAAGTGCCAATGGTGGTGTAGTGGTTGTTGATGGTTCTAAATCTTCCTTGATAGAGGAGGTAAAGGAAAAATAAGATCTTGACCCCGCCTTGCTAGAGTTGAAGGCCTTGGAGAGAGATGGTAAAGTGGAGGTTTTCTCCCAAGAGAGAGATGGTGATCATAGGTACCAAGGTAGATTGTGTGTGCCAAATATGGATGACTTGAGAGAATTGATCTTGAAGGAGGCCCATAATTCATCCTATTTCATTCACCTCGATTCTACAAAGATGTAAAGAGACTTGAGAGAGGTGTATTGGTAGGGTGGTATAAAGAAGAACATTGCTAAATTCATATCCGGATGTCATAATTGCCAACAAGTCAAAGTAGATCATCAAAGATTGGGTGGCCTAGCCCAAGATATAGATATTCCTACTTGGAAGCTGGAGGACAGCAACATGGATTTTGTAGTTAGATTGCCTAAGACTAGGACACAGCTTGACTTTATTTGGGTTGTTGTGGATAGAATGACAAAGTTGGCCTACTTCTTACTAGTCAAAATCACATATGGTGCTGAAGATTATGCCAAGTTGCATATATATGAGTTGGTTAGATTTCATGGCGTGCCCTTGTCTATCATTTTGGACCTTTGGTGTTCAATTCACTTCTCACTTTTGGAGGTCTTCCTAAAGATGACTTCGTACCAAGGTTAATCTTAGCACATCCTTTCATCCTCAAATGGATGGTCAAGCCGAGAGGACTATCCAAACTCTTAAGGATAGGCTTAGAGCTTTTTCTTTGGAGTTTAAGGGTAGTTAGGATGAATATCTTCCACTCATTAAATTTGCTTACAACAATAGCTACCACTCAAGCATTGGTATGGCTCCCTTTTAAGCTCTTTATGGTAGGCATTATAGATCCCCAGTTGGGTGATTTGAAGTGGGGGAAATAGATTTGCTAGGTTCGTATTTTGTCATGGAAGCCTTAGAGAAGGTAAGGTTGATAAGGGAGAGACTAAAAACAACCCAAAGTAGATTAAATTCCTCCTCCGATATGAGGAGAAGAGATCTTGAATTTAAGGTTGCTGATTGAGTTTACTTGAAAGTCTCACCTCTGAAAGGTATGGATCGATTAGGCAAAAAAGGGAAATTGAGCCCAAGGTTTGTGCGTCCTTATAGAGTTTTGAGAAGAGTGGGTAAGTTTGCATATGAGTTGGAGTTGCTTATGGAAATAAATATGGTTCATCTAATCTTCCATGTGTCCATGTTGAGAAAGTGTATGGGTGACCCAAGTGCTATACTACCCTTCGATGTTGTGGGTTGTTGTAGAAGATAATTTGACTTACGAGGAGTTCCCGATAGAGATTTTGGATAGACAAGTGAAGAAGTTGAGAAATAAATATGTATCTTCCGTCAAGGTCCTTCGGACGAACTAACAAGTTGAAAGTTCCACATAAGAAGCCGAGGCAGACATAAGAAAGTGATTCCCTATCTCTTCCACTCTACTCAAGCCAATGGTACTAATTTAAGTCCCCTATATGATTTCAACTTTGAAGTTTCAGCCCTTATGTCACTTTGCATGCATTGATGTTCATGATAATAAGTTTATGGTTATTTTTGACATTCATGTTGAGACTTTTTGAAAATGATGTTTAAATGCATTTGTTTCATTCCTGCCGGGCTAAAATCATTATGATTACTTCCCTTATGCACTTTTTTTGACATTCAGGTATGAATATTCCCAAGGGGGAGAAATCTAAATGCCCTAAATTTTGTGCTTCTTCGAAAATGCCCATAATCATAATTTTCATATATCTCAAAATTCGTGCATGATATTGAAAATAGGACTTCATCTTCTCGATCACGGGAAAAATTGAGTGGGGGAAGGGTATAACCAAGATTTTAGAGGTTCTGTAGCAAAAAATAAATTTCACTAATTTATGATTTCCAGAGAGCATCTGCGCCCTAGCCATGATGTGGTAAAAAATGGCTTGCGCGATGGGTTCACTCATGCCAAGGATGCAGACTAGTGTACGTCTTTCCTTGGTTTTTTCTACCTCGGCCAAGGGCATTGAGGTCATAGCCCCATGCCCACTTATACGTGAAAATACTCATATTTATCCATTCTTCAACTCTATATCACTCAACACCCTCTCAACATCCTCTCCAAGACTTAACCCAATATCTCATTCAAATTTCAAGGGTTTTAAGCTTAACCTTGGAACTGAAGGATTCAAGCTCTAACTTCTGTTCAAGCTCATCTCAAGAAAACCCAAATTTGAGGTATGTGGATTTCATCAATTGGGTCCTTTCACCAATGGAGCCCAATCTTTCTTTTTTATGAAAATTGCATCTTTGCAAGTTGCATAATCTATGGGTATCTCTTATTATGAATAATGATTATAAATTATATTGGGGTTTTATGAAATATTGATTGATTATGCATGTCTATCTATTTCAAGCTTATACCATGAATTGATTTTGTCTATTGAGATTATGCATATTTTGAGCTATGAAACTATGATCTATTATGAGATTTGATGATGCATTTCAAGTTACCGTACGTGAGGATTTTACAATATATTGGTGGGTTGTTTTACATTGAGTTTCCTTATATTATTTTACTTTTGAATTACATGATTTTGAACAACCATTATGCACCGTCCAAGTGTTTGATAAAATGTCTTGACAAGGATTCTCCAGTTATTGATCATCTAATACTTGGCCTATAAGTCAAGTGACTTTATGATGAGTAAGGTCTTGTATGTATGCATTGAATTCATGAAAGTATCTATCGTGTTGCAAGTTAACTACACCTTGTTGAGGGTGACATACCTAATCACCTTTTAGGGGGAGGAGGGGGTGACATGCCCAATCACCATGTTGAGGGGTGACATACCTCAATCACCTTTTTGGGGAGTGACATGACCAATCACCTTATTAAGGGATGGATACCTAAATCACCTTATTGGGGTATGATGTGCCTAATCATCTTGTTGAGGGGTAAGTACCTCAATCACCTTGTTAAGGGGTTACATGCCCAATCACCTTGATGAGGGTGAGTACCTCAATCACCTTACAAAGTGGTGACATGCCTTGGATTCCAAGTAGTAATTTGCTTGGTCTATGTTGATAATGGTCTCTTCCCATATGTGATACATACTATGCAAGTTATATGTGAAATGCCTCAAAGAGTGTTTGAAAATGTACCTCGAAAATGCCCATTATCATAATTTCTATACATCTCAAAATTTATGTGTGATATCAAAAATTCGACTTCATATTCTTGATCTAGGGGAAAAATTGAGTAGGGAATGGGTATAACCCATTTTTTAGAAAACCCATAGTAAAAAATAAATTTCCCAACTTTGCAAATTCAGTGAGGGTCCGCGATGCGCATCCATCGCAGACCTATGTATTTTGTTGCTAGTTTTTCCTGGTTTGATCCAAGGCCTTGGGGTCTTGGTCTAAGTCTTCCTATGCATAAAAAACACCTATACTAAGTCATTTTTCAACCCCATATCATTTAAGACATTCTCCAAAATTCTCTCTAACACTTAGCCAAATATTTCATTCAAATTTAAATGTCCCAAACTCATTCCAAATCTTAAGAAATTCCTTCAAGCTTCAAATTCTTATTCAAATCTTCATCCAATAAATCTTCAAATTTGAGGTATGTGGGTTCAAACATTGGGTCCTTTCACCCACAGTGCCCAACCTTCCTTTTTATGAAAATTGCATATTTTCAAGTTGAATTACCTATGGGTATCTCTTACTATTAATTTGATTATAAACTATGTTGGGGTTGCATGAAATATGGACTATTTAAGCATATTTTGAGCTATGATT
>JAOTQJ010167752.1:0-26058 GCA_025642045.1 Solanum sejunctum | reverse complement strand
TCAAGGACTTTCGACTCAAACTTAATTATTTATGCCAAATTCACTTGATACTCCAATCATACATCGGAAAAAAAATTAAATTACCTGAGTTCAACCTACACAATATTCACAACAATATTCCCAATTGGATAATTATACTTGATTTAAGAAATACAGGGTCTAACAATAACGAAGAACCTTATTCCTGCATCCAAAAAGGTTAGCACAAGACAGTAATATATACTCCCTCCAATCCATTTTATATGGAACCCTTTGAATTAGCATGATGTTTAAGAAAATAAAAAGAAGACTTTTAAAACAACTGATTTGAAATCATTCTTAGATATTTCTGTGGCTGAGAATCATTTCATTGAGATTAAAAAGGAAATTTTAAAGGTAAATTATTTTCAATTAGAGTAAGGTGACATTCTTTTTGGGACAGACCAAAATAGAAATGGTGCCACATAAAATGGGACAGATAGAGTATATATATCCTCATAATGGGCTCAAATGTCCTTAGGAATCTATGATGTCATATAACCATAATAAGAAATACAATGCACAATTAATCATGACAAATACATGGGTGTTGCAGCCTTGACACCTGCTCATGGACAAGTAATATTAGTATGCCACAATCTTGCCACCTACCCATGGTCAAGTATAATATGATGTCAAGTCCTTGCCACCCGCTCGTAGTCAAGATATATGAAGTATGAATCCCCTTCTTGCCTCCTACTCGAGTCAAGGGGGTGGTACCAACGTGAATCATAACGCCCTTGCCTCCTACCCGAGTCAAGGGATGTTACAAGCCACAAACAATAGATATAAATTAATAGTGCAGCCCAATGAGGCATATAGACATGTAAATAGCACCACAACAGGGATACTAAGGCATGAAACTCACACAAATCATATACACCTGAGGAATAATATCAAGTGTTACAATTAATGCCCAAACCATCATTATGTTTTAGATCATCATAATTATATAAATAATCAAGAATGTCAACCCTATCGGATCTAACTAGTCCCAAGTATGCCAGAATATCAGTATTATGGACCTAACCCATCCCAAATATGCAAGTATAACCATGATACCGGACCTATCTTGACCCAACAATACAAGTATATTAATATACCGGACCTTACATACCCCAATTAGTCACACAAGGCTCATTTCCTCATCAATTTATCACAATTCAACTCAAATCATCGATGGGATGAAGATTATACACAGTTTGGCTCAACCAAGTCACTTTCCATCATCATGTCAACACAATAACTCAATTACATAATTATCCATCTAAATCTCATCATTATCACAAGACAAGATCATAGCTCAAATCCAGTCCCAAGAACTTAGACGAACCTACCTCGAAGCCGAAAATTACACTCAGACAAGCTTTCAATCAACTTAAATAATCAAATCGAGCCTCCAATTGGATCAAACCATTATAAATAATATTTACTACTCATCAAGAGAACCATTTTGATACCCATATTAACATAATTTAGGCTCAGGGAAAAATAGTCAAAATTAGGGCTAAAATTCGAAAGTCCCAAATCTAGAAATTGACTACAAAATTGAATTCTACACGAAAAATGGAGTTCATGTGTGAAAACTTCACTAAAATCAACTTCAAGTCGATGAATAAATCTTTATTTAAATTTTCAAGACCATAGACCAAAAATTCCCAATTTTGGACATTCAAAATCGTGAAATTCAAGTCAAAATCAAGATAAAATTCATGAAAATTAATCAAAATGATGTTAGAAATGCCTAACCAAAAGATTTCTTAGAAACTCTCTTCACAAAATCACCTCCCAAAGCTTGAAATAACAACAACAACATACCCAGTAAAATTTCACAAGTGGGGTTTAGGGAGGGTAGAATGTACGCAGACCTTACCACTACCATAGAAGTAGAGAAGCTGTTTCCTGAGAATCCTCATCTTAAAACTCGTACGCAAGAAAGAACTAGATATGACAAAAGAAAAGGAAGGGAACAGAAAGGGCAACTAATAATGACATTATGTAAATAAAATAAAACTAACCCATAGGTAATGCGAACACATGATAAAAGCACTTATCCCTACCATTAGCCCGCTACTCTAATTCGCGATCTCCACTTTTTTCTATCTAATGTCATGTCCTCAATGAGGTCAAGTTCTGTCATATCATGTCTAATCACCTCCCCACAGTACTTCTTCAGTCTACCTCTACCCCTCCGAGTATCTCCCAAAATCAACCTCTCGCACCTCCTAACAGGAGAATCGATACTCCTTCCCTGCACATGTCCAAACCATTGCAGTCTCGCTTCCCTCATCTTTTCAGCCAGCGAGTCCACCTCTAGCTTCTCCCGAATGATCTCATTCCTAACCTTGTCACTCGTGGTATGACCACACATCCATCTCAACATCCTCATCTTTGTGACATACATCTTCCAAATTTATACCTTTTTAATTGGCCAACACTCCACCCCATACAATAACGATGGTCTAACCACACCTCCCAAAGCTTGAAATATTAAAAATAGAGTGAAAATGGGGTTTTATATCTTTAAAAATAACACAGAAAAAATATGCTTCGCAAAGGCGAATAATTGTCAGTGATTACAGAGAATAAAAATGCATATAACTCCACAAAGACGGAGAACAAAAATGGATTGCACTAGATACCCCCATACCAACCTTTGACAAAACTTAAAATAGATCCCCAGAACTCATTCGAGCTCAGAATTTCACAAACTTTTTATGTATCCATACCAGAAAAAATGATTTAGACTCAATAGAATCATCAAAATTAGATTCTGAGTCCTCCATGACATATTTACCAATGCAAGTCAATAAAACTAGTTTAAAACTCAAAATATCAAAACTACCCTCGAAAACTCCAAAAATTATGACGAGACCATGTTAAGTGCTAGTTTCACCATCCAAAACTATTAGAACTGTTAGAATTTTGATTCGAGCTTTCGAACTCCGATATGCTGACCAAAGTCAAACTTTGGTTTCGAAAATGGCTAAAATCATAACTTTGGGCCTAAAAACTTCATTCTAACTCCAAATTCAATTCGGTAACTTTCTATAGTCCAGTTTTGACATTTTGGAACTGATGGAATTGATGGATCTCCGGTCCAACCTTTGAAACTCAAAATGAAACAAAAAAAAATCACTTTATCAATAACTTCAGCTTTCAAAAAGACTAAAACTCATCTCTCGAACTTTTGAAACTCAGGATTTCAGTTCTAACCATTCAAAGAGTTCAAAGTAGGCCTAGAACAACTTACGGAAGGGTAGAATAATAAATTTCACAGATAATGCCAAAAATAGCCAATCAAGTCATTACATTATTCATCACTAAAAAAATGCTTGTCCTCGAACATAAGAAAAAGAAGAGTAGCTGAAGCCTTAAAAAGGCTGGGATATCTAGTCCACATGTTAGACTCCAACTCCAAAGTGGCCTCATCAACAGAATGGTGCCTCCACTGAACCTTCACAGAAGGTATATCTTTGGATCTCAATCTTCGAACCTGCCTGTCCAATATATCTATAGGCTCTTCTTTAAAGGATAAATCTGGATCCAAATAAACAGAATCATAAGAAATCACATGGGACTCATCTAGAATGTACAAGCGGAGCATAGAAACACGGAAAATAGAGTGTACAGATGATAATCTCGAGGATAAATCCAACTCAAGGCTACCTTACCAACTCTTCTCAAAATCTAAAATAGGCCAATAAAATTTGGGAATAAGCTTTTCCCTCTTTTGGAATCTCATCACACCATTCATGGGTGAAACTTTAGGCCAAACACTGTCACCAATAAAGAACTCAAGAGACTTAACCCTCTTATTAGCATAACTCTTCTGGCAACTCTAGGCTTTCAGAAGTCTACTCTGAATTAGTCGGACCCTGTCCATGGCATACTGAAGCAAATCAACACCCAACACCTCAGCCGAACCTAAATCAAACCATCCAATGGGTTATCTACATCTCCGGCCATACAAGGCCAGGAACGGTACCATCTGGATGCTGGAATGGTAAATATTGTTATATGCAAACTCTATCAATAGTAAGTGTTGGTCCCATCAATCCCTAAAATCAATAACACGGGCCCTAAGAATGTCCTCCAACACCTAATGGTGCTCTCTAACTGACCATCAATCAAAGGGTGAAAAGTTGAACTCAAATCCACTCTAGTACCCAAACCATGCTTTAAAGCCTGCCAAAAGATTATGCACAGACCCTTTAACTGATACTATAGACAATGGCACACCATATAATCTGACAATGTCCCAGATATACTACCTAGCCAACTGCTCTACACTATAGCTAGTTTTCGTCGGTATGAAGTGTGTCATCTTGGTCAATCGATTAGCGACCACCCAAACTGAATCAAACTTGCCCAAGGCCATGGGCAAACCTATGAAAAAATCCATAGTCACTCTCTCCTACTTCCACTTAGAAATGGGCATCCATTGCATCGATCTACCTGGCTTTTGATGCTTATACTTCACCTATTGGCAATTCAAAAAGTTGGCCACAAACTCAGCTATGTCTCTCCTCATGCCAAACCACCAATAATGTTGTTTGAAATCATGATACATCTTACCCACACCCGAATGAATGGAATATCTAGTACAATAGGCCTCCTATAATATTAATCTCACCCAATTCCTGACTTTAGGAACATAAACTCTACCATTAACCCTTAATACACCATCAACATCAGTAATAATAACCTTGGCTTCACCTTTCAACACTTTATCACGAATCATGCTTAATCTAGGGTCCTCGAACTGGTGAGCACGTATCTGATCAAGCAAATAAGATCTAACCTCAACAAATGCCAAAATACTCTAGGAGGAGAAATATCTAGACAAACCATTCGCCTAGCAAGTGACTGAACCTTCAAAGCTAATGGTCGCTCCTCAACCCTCAAGAATGCCAAATTCACCATACTAGTAGCCTTCTGGCTCAAAGCATCTGCCACTACATTGGCTTTTTGGGGGTAATAGAGAATAAAAATATCATAGTCCTTAAGTAACTCCAACCACCTACGTTGTCTTATGTTCATATTAGGCTGAGTAAAGATGTATTTGAGACTCCGGTGATTGGTAAGATCTCATAATGCACCACATAAAGATAATGTCACCACAACTTTAACACAAACACAACTGGAAGCAACTCCAAGTCATGGGTAGGGTAGTTTTATCATGCATCTTTAGTTGTCTAAAAGCATAGGCTATCACTCTCCCCTTTTGCATCAATACACCATCCAAACCACACCTGAAGCATCACAATATACCACAAATGGAACTCCCTCCTCGGGTAAAACAATAATAAGTGCTAAAGTCAACAAATCTTTGAGCTTTTGGAAGCAAAACTTATAATCATCTGACCACTAGAATGCTACAGCCTTTTGGGTCAATCTGGTCAATGGGGCAACTATAGATGAGAAACCCTAAACAAAACACCAACAATACCCCCGCTAAACCAAGGAAATTCTAAATCTCAATCACCAAAGTAGGCCTAGCCCACTCACGAGCTAGCCAAATCAACTATAATACCCTTTTATGACACAACATGGCCAAGAAATGCAATGGACTCAAGCCAAAACTCACACTTTGAGAACTTAGCATACAAGTCCTCTTCCCTCAATCTTTGAAGTACAGTCCTCAAGTGTTGAACATGATTTGCCTTACTCTTGGAATAAACCAAGATATCATCTATAAACATAATCACAAAGATGTTTAAATAGGGCTTGAACGATTGGCTTATCAACTCTATAAAAGAAGCCAGGGCATTAGTCAACCCAAATGACGTAACTACATTCTCATACTGCCCATAACGGGTCTTGAAAGTTATCTTCGAGATATCATACTCTTGAACTCTCAACTGATGATAATCGAATCTCAAATTAATTTTGGAGAATACTGATGCACCCTGCAACTGGTCAAAAAGATCATCAATACGAGGCAGGGGATATTTGTTCTTGATGGCCACTTTGCTTAGTTGGCGATAATCAATTCATATATGCATAGTGCCATCCTTCGTCTTCATAAGTAATACAGGATTACCCTAGGAAGATACACTCGAACGGATAAAACCTTTTGTCATTAAATCTTCTAATTGTTTCTTCAACTCCTTTACTTCAGCCAGAGCCATCCGATAAGGGGCAATAGATATGGCTTAGTGCCCATATCCACATCAATAGCAAAGTTAATATCATGATTTGGAGGAACACTAGGTAAGTCAGTCGAAAATACATCCATAAACTCTCTAGCGACCCTGGTAGTCTCTAATGATATGGACTCCTGAGAAATAGCACGAACATGAGCTAAATATGTTAAACACCTTTTCCACATCAGCTAACAAGCATGCACATAAGAAATAACGCCCTTAGGATAGGAGCTAGGTGCTCGCATCCATATCAACTGAGGCAACTTAAGCAAGATGGGGTCACTGTCTTCGCATGACAGTTCAGAATAGCATGATAAAGCAACAACCAGTCCATACCCAAGATCATATCAAAATCATCCATATCCAACAATATCATATCAGCAACAATATCCCTCCCCATTAAAGTTACAACACAATGATACACCCGATTCATCACTAAAAGTTTACCTACCAGGGTAGAAACACAAATAGGCTCAGTAAGTGACTCACATATAATTAATGTCAATATCAAAAGCAAAAAGGCCAATATATATGAATAAGTATAGCCTGGATCAAATAAAACTAAATCTGAATGGTGACATACTAGAAGCACACTTGTGATAACTACATCAGAAGCCTCGGCCTCGGCCCTATTAGGAACAGTATAGTGAACTCTATAACCACCACTAGCCTATGGGCCTCTACATGCTCCAACTCTCCCTGAACCACAACCTCTTCTAGCACCACCCTTCATGCCCTGAGAGATGTCTCTAGCTGCTGCGTGAGGTCCTAAAGCTTGAGTAAGAAATACCTAATGTGGTTAATGTTTGACGAAGTGCCTAACCTCATAATAAACATAATAAGACTTGGGGTCTCACCCTTGAGATGACTATGTCAAAGAACCACCACGCTTGGGTGCATACCCACCTGAGTAGACCTAATTTGTCAATACTATCAAATGCTAGGAGAGTTTCCTGAACTGCCCGGCACTGATGGCTCTGCCTCTGAATCACTCGGTCCTTTGGCGTGTGCCTACTAAACTGTCTATGTTGATGGAATCTCTTCCACCACTCGATCTATCCTGCCTAATATGCTCAGTCATATGAGTGTGATCCACAACACTTTGTAAACTACCTCCAGCTAACACCAAAAGAGTGGTAGCCTCTTGAAGATACCCTGCCAAGCCCTTGGAAAATCATCAAATCCTCAAAAACTCAATTGGAATGCTAGACAAGGCATATTTGGATAAGGCATGAAATCTAGCCTCATAGTCAGAAATATATATAGATCTCTGTTGTAGCCTATCAAACTCATCTATCTCGGAGATTGTAAGGCTTAGAGGCTGTAGGGCACAAATCTCTCCAAAAATATCTTGGTGAACTATCTCTAGGTTATTGCTGGAGATCCAATAGGTCGATGAGCTACCTCTAACCTCCACCACTTCTTGACAAAGCTGGTGAACTGATATGAAGTGTAGGCAACTCTATGTGACTCAAGAATAGCCAGGTTACATAACCAATCCTGATACTCTAACATAAAATCATAACCTTTATTGCCAAGAGTGCTATCAAATCGTGGTGGAGCCAACTGCACAAACTCAGAACTTTTTTGCATTGCTGTAGACATGGCTACACTGGTAGTATATGGTGTCACCACAAATAAGGAAGGTGTAATAGATGGAGCAACAAGAAAACTCTAAAATTGAGTACCCAAACTTAGTCTATATGCCTGAAGTAGAGTAAACATAATCAGATGAGGGTCTACTGGAGCTGAAGAAGGACCCACATGAATCATAATCGACTCCGATAGAGCACTAGAAGAACCAACTGGTATGGTAGAAATTGGTATCTCAACAGTAGCTGGGGTTAGAGGAGCTTCCTCCAATCTAAACAATAACCTCATCAGTAACTCCTGAACCGAGGGTAGTCTCTAGTGCTGAGGGTGGTGGAATAGGTTCCATAGGCCCCTCTGGCTCATCAACGGGCTCTTGAGAAGTTGATCTAGTCTTCCCTAGAGGTGGAGCTGCCCATGTAACATGTCCTTTGCCCCTGGTCCTAAACCAAAAAACCTACCTCAACCATAGGTGAGATCCATATTAGTTGCCTTAGGCTCTCCCACTAATCGAAGAGATCTAGTAGTCGACATCTACACAGAAAAAGTAGATTAGACACTTTCAAAATGGGTAAAACAAAAGAACGAATAAATGAAGAAATATGTGAAAACTTTTCTTAACAAGTATCTCGTAGCCTCTCTAAGATAGGTGTGGACATCTACACACCGATCAATGAGACTCTACTACACATGCTACTCTTGACTCACGAGCCCAATAAACCTAAAGCTTTTATACCAAACTTGTCACAACCCAAAATATATTGCAACTAAAGAAAGATAATAAAGCGAAAACCAATACATCATAACATCACATGTCCCAAAACCTAAAGTCATGAGTATGAGAGCATCCAAATAATACTGAAGGTAAATACAACTCTATCCCAAATTAAGATACAAAACTATCTCATAACATCTAGTACAAAGTCTAAAGGAAATCAATAAAGAGAGTCCCAAAGATCCACGACGACTCGAAGTCTGAGCCTCATCGTAAGATTTGGACGGAAGCAAAATAGCTCAACTAGAGTAATCAACTACCCTGTGTAGGTCTTTGTACTCAACTTGTAAGGAGGAAATAAAGTAGGGGTAAGTACACCAAAATATACCCAGTAGGTTCAACCGACTGGGTAAGAGAAATCGAACAAGCATGTAACAACGAAGAACCCTACTCATGTATCCAAAAAGGTTAGCACGAGACAGTTATATATATATATATACTAGTAATAAGGTAAAATGTCCTTAAGAATCCATGATGTCATAAAACCACAATAAGAAATATAATGCACAATTAATCATGTCAAATACATGGGTATTGCAACCTTGCCATATGCCCGTGGTCAAGTAATATTAGTATGCCACAATCTTGTCACCTGCTCATGGTTAAGAATAATATGATGTCAAGTCCTTGCCACCTGCTCGTAGTTGAGATGTATGAAGCATGAATCTCACCCTTGCCTCCTACCAGGGTCAAGGAGATGGTACCAATGTGAATCGTGATACCCTTACCTCTTACCCGAGTCAAGTGATGTTACGACCCACACACAATAGATATAAATCAACAATTAAACCCAATTAGGCATGTAGACATGTATATAGCACCATAACAAGGATATTAAGGCATGAAACTCATATAGATCATACACACCCAAGGAATAATATATATCAAGTGTTGCAGCTAATACCCAAGCCATCATCATGGTTTAGATCATTATAATTATATCAATAATCAAGAATGTTAATCATATCAAACCTAACTCGACCCAAGTATGCAGGAGTATCAATATTATGGACCTAACTCATCCAATATATGTAAGTAGGACCATGATACCGAACCTATCTCAACCCAACAATACAAGTATATCAATAATACCAGATCTTACAAGCTCCAAATTATCACACAAGGCTCATTTAGTCACATTCTATATCAAGTCCTCATCAATTCATCATAATTCAACTCAAATCATCAATAGGATCAAGATTATAATACAATCTATCTTGACTAAAATCATTTTCCATCATCATTTCAACAAAACAACTCAATTGCACAATTATCCATCTAAATCTCACAATTATCACATAAGAAGATATAAGGACTTGGACTTTGTGTAGCTTTAGTGGTACTTAGAATTTGGTTCTAGAAAAGCTTTTGACCAAGGTGACATCTTATGGACACCTCCAAAGACTGTGTGACCCCTAAATGGACCCTACCCCCAAATCAGTTTATATTCCTTCCTTATTATCCGTTCTTATTCTAACACTTAGCTTCTTATTCATTAGTTCAAAATGCTTCTTGAATCCTCTTTTCAAGCTCTAACCGAAGGATCTCCATGTGACCTTCAAGACTATGCTAAATTCACTTTCAAGCCTTCAATCCAAGATTTATTTATATGGTTTAGGGTCATCATGGGTCTCTTTCATCAAGTCAAGTTCAAAGGAATTCCATTGGCTAAGCTTTTCACAAGAATCGACAGAAAGGTCAACTTTAAATGGTCATATCTCTTAGCACAAAAGGAACTGGGTGTCCCAAAACCTATCAAATTAAAGCTCTTTGAATTATATTTCCAATGGATCTAGTTTCACCTAATGTTGAATTCGAATAAAATGTTATGCCCATTTTCGTAAACCTCATTTGTGCAAGGGTCTATGCGAATTTTTAATTCTGTGTTCACTAATGGCCCTTACATAATTTTGGATTATCCTAAGGGTCTTTTATGACCTTTTCACTTATCCTAGATCCCTAAATCAGTTTATATTCTTTCATTCCAATTCATCCTCATTAGAAAATACACATGCTCTATAATTCAATTCCTAAAATTCTCTCCAAGTCTCATCTTCAAGATTCAAACTAGGATCCAGTTGGGGATTCAACTTCAAGCTAAATTCTTCTCAAATCCATCTTCTTAAGAAAGATATGTGGGATTGATTCTTGATCCCTTTCAACCAAGAAGACCAAACTCTTTTACACTAGATTTCACGGAATTTTGCTTACTTTAAATATGAATTTTAAGAATTATGATTTAATAAATTCAATTGAAGTATGGGCTATGATTATTTATTAATTTTAAGTTGATTTAATCCCTAATGTGTTGAATTACTTGACTATTATGAAGATTTGAATATGCATTATCCCTTTAAAATTTGATTTAAGTATGACTAATCTAAATTGTGATTTGAATGTTAATTTACTTATGATTTACTTGAACATATTAAATTGTTAAGATTGAACCTATATTACCCATGCTATTCTCACATTATTCATGATAAATGCATTCATGAGTATTGGATTTTATGAAAATTATGAAATGGGTTAAGCCCAATTATATTTATGTATATGATTTTGATAAGATTATGATTATGACAAGAATGTGATCACATAAATGTCTATGATATGACTCTTTGAGAATTTTGGGTGCTTAACCATATTGTTATATGAATGAGTTATTCCTATGCATGAGAATCAGGACTATGAGCTATGATTTGGCCTTTGCTCCCAAGTTTGAATGATGATGAAATGTGTTTGGCTTTTGAGCCCAAATGTGCATTAAAATGATTTGAAAGGACTATTGCCTCTTTTGGAAGCATGTATATGTATAAGTATTCTTGTGAAATGTTTTGACCTTGCACCGATGAGATTGGAGGCGTCAGGGCTATCCTCAAGGGTTCTCTTCCTTTCTCTTGAACTATGTGCTAGCATAAGTATTGAGATCTAAGATTCATCCCATTAATTGAGGCATGACCTGCTAAAAAGATCTGAGGGTTCATCACGTTAGTCAAGGAATGACCCCCTAGAAATATTATAAAAATCCTATCCAAAATGGGAGGTCCGTAAGGAAGGTTACTTCTCCAAAATGAGAGGCCCGTAAGGAGAAGTATGGTTTACCTTAGCAAGTAGACCACCTCTTTTATGGTATAGGGATAACATCGGGATTCTAAGTAATACCTTGCTTGGTCTTATACGTCGGTTGAGGTCTCATCCCCACTTATATGAGCATTATTTCATTTCATGCATTAATGGTTTCATTGCATATTGTTATATTCTCTTTTTTAGATATATATATTTCTCTATATTATGTGCGCTTGTCATCTAACATTGAATGCAGGTTTGATAAGTCATATGCATTGTATGCCCGCATACTTAGTACAATCAAATATACTAACACATACTTTTTGCCTACATAATCTAACCGTGTAGGAACCAGTGACTGCCTTCATCCACCATTAGACAGCTAAATTTGATTTGAGATACTTGTTGTGGTAAGTCCTCTACCTCAAGGACAAGCTACCATTCCTTTATCTTATGTTGTTTTTGCTTATGTATCTTTACTTTGAGGGTGAGCCTGGGACATGTCTTGGCCCCCGTCCCATCTTATGACTATAGACATTGTTGGACATCTTGTAGATTTTGTACGGATATATGCTATGTGTTGTATTTGGAGTTTATGATTATGGTTATCTATTGGTTATGGATATTATGGATTAATTATGATAATTATAATAAGTATGTATGTTTTGATGTGGAAATGTGGAAGATCCTAAGTATCATATTGCCCCCATAGAGTGAGTCATACTTACTTGTCCCTTAGTTCTTATGTGTTATGTGCTATGAATCCATGTTAATCCCTTATCCCTATGACATCCCCATAGCGCGAGTCCTACTTTTTCATCCCTTAGAACTATGTGTTTACTATTTGCATATACGTTTTCGAACCAATGATATGAATATGGATAGTTGAGGCTTATTCGGGGATTCTCAGGTTCTTACTTGCCATGTCACTCCAAGGACCTAGGTCCGAGTCGTGATATAGATGGTATTGGAGCAATAGGTTTATAAATAGTCCTCGGAGTCAAACATATCACGTCAAGTAGAGTCTTACTCATGGGTGTAAAGCATGCCACATCTATGGGTAGGAGGCTATAGGATGTTTTAGGAAACGTTTCATTTTTTTTATGATTCTTATCATGTCATGAAACGTGTATTAAGATTTCCTATCTACATCCCTCCCTACCAAATAGGGAGAGTTACTTTAGGCTCATAATGCAATCCTGGCAGGGAAGATGTTGTAGATGATCTAATAGATGAGGTCAAAAGGGAGTTGGTGAAGGATGTGCATTGTTTGATAAGCTTGCTCTTTCGAATATTCGGAGCTTTTTTAGGTTGGCCAGTTAAGAAGGTTGGTTGAATGTTTCTTATCTATTGCATCTCCATTGACCAAGTTAACTCAAAAGAAGGCCAAGTTTGAATGGTCGGATGAGTGTTTGGAGAGTTTTCAGATGCCTTGAGGGTTTTTTCGACTCTTTCAATATATAACCCGCGTTTGGGACCCTGTCATCTCCATGATCAAATACATAGATATTCATGTGCATAGTGAGAGGTACGATCTGTTTCCCACCAAATTGTCTCAAAACTCCAAGAGGCGCATATGGCTAGATACCTCGAATTCTTGGAAGTGGCAAAAATAGCAACTTATGACCCCGAGTCACGACCTCTTTTGAAATGAACCGATCATACATCCATTGAATGTTGTCCTCTCCTAACTTTGAAAAGATTTGGGCCCATCTTTCACGGGTCTTTTTCCCTTCAAAGTTGTCCCAATACATCCTGTCATAAAACCCTAGGAGGGGGTCGTGATTGTCCAATGTGGGGAGTTCTTTAGTCTCTTCTCCTTTGAAGAAGGAGCAAATTACACCCTTAAAAATATTGGTGCCCATTTCTGAATTTCCCGAGGGCACGATACATATCGGCTATGATGGTTGGCGCAAGTGAATATTACTTCATCACTCCCTAAGCTTTGTGTCCGTAGAAGGCGGTGCGGAAACCATGATGATGTTAGTATTGATGCTGAGGCTCGGGCCCTGAGGGAATACCATGACTCCTAATAGCACAACGGAAAAGGCGAAGGGTCGCGTGACATCACATTCACGATACGATTTGAACTCTTGATTGAACATTAGGTAGAAGCTTTAGTGACCGAAGCGATCGTAGAGATCTCTGAAGGCTATGCACGATCCATGTGCCCAGTCAGCTTTCTTGAGACTGAGATACTCCCTAATTTGCTCCTCGGTTGGCTTATCAGTAATCAAAGTGCTTTCTTCTTTTTTAACTCTTCCCTTCCCCGCCATTCCCACGGTATCAATGGCAGCCTGAATTTCTTCAAGGGTTGGAGTGATTTCCATCATTCCGAAGAGAAACATTATCTTTTTGGGATCCCAGTATCCAATAAGAACCTCTATCAATACCGGATAGGCGGGCATTTGCATAAGTGAGGTCAATCATCCCATGTGTTTGTTCAATTCCCTTTTATGTTTGAAAGTGAGGTCATTCCACCATAGTTGGAATTTGTAAGGTGCTTCCACGACCATGTCGAATTTGAAAATACGAGTCATACCTATAAAAAGGCTTGATTAGGATCCCCCTTAGAGACAATAATTAGTTAGCAATACATACACCTTTCAAAACCACATAACATGATGTGTCGTAGGGTCGGGAACCTTTGACACGTTTTTGGTGGTTTACTAATAGGTCCAATACCCCTTAGATATTGAGTCGACCTAGGCAAATGCTTAAAAGTAGGGATTTGATTTCGCTTTATCTTAGGTTGACTAAGAGTTAGTTTCGATTTGACTTGGGATTTGAGTTGGACAAACTTCGAGGTAAAATAGTAAATGGCGTTGGAACAACCGCAAACCAACTACCAATTTACTATTTCCAAAAAAATGGGTATTTTTTTTAAGGAAAAGCCATGGATAACCACGTAACCGCCCTTAAACTAATGCATTCTAAGTGCCAAGTAGCGAAAATATGTCATGAATGACAATTTACAATAACTGAATTTAAACAAATAACCACGAATAGAAAATAAAGGCAATTAATTATTACAACCCAAATAGTTACTCAAATAAATCCTAATCTAGTGCTTAGAACCTAATTATTCTCGCAGCAAAGTCGTCATTTCTGTTAATTCGAAAAATGACAGACTTTTGATTTTTCCCAAAAATTGAATTTAATAATTAATTAATTTAAGTACAAATCAAATTTTCAAAAATTTAAAGAGTCGCCACCTAATTTTAAAAATAATTAGGAAATTGAGATTAAATTTTAAAACCTAAAAGAAAATTTTTAAAATATTCGAGAAATCGGTAAGGGTTCAATTTCCACTTTGAGAAGAAATTAATCACTCAAAATGACCGCTAACTCGCGGTTGACCGACGATTAGAAAGTTGACTAACTTTTAAAGATTTGACTGACTTAAAGAAAAGTTGACTAGTTTAAAAAAGAAATTGACTAATTATGAAAAAAAAAATAACTAAAATTGAAAGAACTAACAAAATTTAAAAAGATTTTGACTAAATTTGAAAAAATTTAACTAATTTGACAGAATTGACCAAGTTTGAAAAAACTTTGGCTAAATTTAAAAGAATTGACTAAATTTGAAAAAATAGACTAATTTTAAAAGAATAGTCTAATTTTGCAAAAATTGACTAAGTTTAAAATTAACTAACACTTCAATCCAAAAAGAAATAAATACATTGTACAAATAATTTCAACACTTGAAGAAAATCATTAAATAATAAAAATTAACATAAATGGAGACAATATTGGGGAAACAGTTAGATTAATAACAAATAATAATACAAATAAATGTAATAAAGTTAGTGTGAATCAACAAATATCACAAATAACATTGATAAATATAAAAGAAGGAAAAGGAGAGAATAGAAATAAAAATTGGGCTTAGCAGGCCCAATCTTTCACCTGCTCTAGTTTCTATATTTTTTGGGCCTACTTAGCCCATTTAAATCTGCCCTAACTGCTGCTGCCAGTGGGCTTTGGCCCATATTTCCTGTGATATACACTTATTGTATATTTGCTGTATATCAATGTATATTCACTGATTTTGGGCTTCAAAACCTGTATTCCAGCTTCCTTTAAGCCTGTAGACTGCTCCTTGGCCCCTTAAGCCCCATTTCTTCCTGCACATTGCTGTATATACATGGTATACCAGTGTATATAAACTAAATTTCTTACTTCCAAGGCCTGTAAATTAACTTATCTTAGGACTTTGGGCTGACTCAAAGGGGGTTGAGCTTCCATGGCCCAACGAAGTGCAAATAATAGGAAAGGAGCCCATTAAGACTCCAAAACGATTCACATGAGACAACGATTCACATGAGACAAAACAAGGAAATACGTAACTAATAATTCTAGGCACTTAATCGAAAGTATACAAATAATTCTTTTAGCAAAGTTGACAAGAAGCAGGGAATTAGATGCTAATGAATCATGCAGTGAGGACACTTCTAAGAAGATCAAGACATTGCAATGAACTGGGAGGTATATCAGACGATTAAAATAGAACATGAGGGGACCAAATGACCATCTTTGGGGCAAGGAATAAATCACAGTCCATATCCTTAACAATAATAACCTTCCCAAAAGCGAATTTAAACCAAATAACATTTATCTCAAAACATTTAACTCATCTCAACAGTTTATGCATGAATACAAGCTAAAACACTGATTATCTTCTCATATAGCAGAGGAATATCAAATTAGACGTCTCATATTACGAGTAGAGCCTCAACAGACCGCTAGGGGAACTAAATCGGATACAAGCAGGGATGAACTCAACTAAAACCATATAAGCAGCCAAGATGGTCTCAATTTCAAGATGTAGAACCAAAAGAAAACTTGAAATGCTTGAAAACCTGAATCTTCATACCTTAAGCAGTCAACAGAACGCCAGCCCATAGTTAAGCAAGAATTCGACACCTCAACCTTTATCAGTGAAACAGAATCCCAGAAAGAAGTATGCTAGACAAAACTTTAATCAAAAGTGACTTTCGACCTTTTAGTGCTGGAAACAGTCAATTTTATTAAAAAAAAAAAACAGAGGCGCAGCAACATACAGGGCTGTGATAGGCTAGACATTTATCAACTTCAACACAAAGAGGTAAACTGAGACCCGATTAATGGCGTATAAACAAGAAGCAGACAGCAAACGAGAGAGCTTTAAACTGGAAGAAGAATAAAATGAAACGAGAAACAACTATTTAAGACATTGATATACTTGAAAATCATACATCTGTAGCAGGGAAAATAAACAGCAAAAGAGCTTTAAAATGAACCAAAACTTGGATGAGCCTACAGTTCAAACAGACCACAATCTCAAAACATGCTAAAATCAAATCAAATAACATTTTACCATGGTTAATAGCAGCAAATCAGCTGCTAGGTTCTGAACAAGACTTCAAAACAGAAGCGTTTCCTTACATATTAAAGCAAAAACAGATACTAGTCGTTATAACCTAGAGTTAACACGGTGACTTCTACTGAATAAGATAGATATTTCAAAAGAAAGTAAGGAAGAAGGAACAAATATCAGCAAGAGCAAAAATAAAACAAGGGAGTTACAGGTTGTGTAATTTAAAACTTGGCAAGACTTGAAACAGGTTAGCACAACATCTAAAACAGAAACTAAGGTAGAGATAGATTTTCAATATACTCTCATGGATAGCTCCATTTTAGCAAGAAGAACTCAAAGCTATATCAAAGACTTAACTTTCAAAACTTAAAAGAAGGGAGCAAATGAGACTCAAGAACCCCATTCAGTGGGAAACCTCAAAAATCAAACAAACAGAACACGAATCGAGCAGAAAACATGAATGAAGCACTGAATTTGATTCTATGATCTGGAAAAGTGTTGATTGATCAATAACAAACATCACAGTGCTGCCTCGTCACGACAGAGTATAACTTAAGACTCGAAGTTTTGCGAGAAGCAAGACGATAACAAGGTGCAAACGAACTCAATAACACTGTTAAACGAGCTGTATACATAGAAGGAGGAGCGAATAGTATTAATTAGCCCAACTACAAACCTCAATGTCACCTAGCTCTTTACATAGCACTCCCAGTCAGAAACAAACTTATGCAAGCATAGAACTTTAATATAAATTCAACATTCACATTCGAACAAAGTATATGAAACCCGAAATGAAAAAATGAGATTAGGGTATTACCTCTATTGAAGCAGCGATTGGGACTCCAAACTCGTACGAGATTGTTTACCACCGAACAAAATCGCCCCCTGCTTCAGAGCAAAACAACTCCCCAGCTTCAAGAAACCTCAAGAATTGAACAAGAATTGCTAAAACTCCTTCCCTCTAAATGAAAATTGAATGTATTTTAGATGAAAGACTACTATGAAACCGAGTTGAGTTTATAGGATTTTTCAGATTATCCACCGCTACCCTAAATTATGCTTGAAAAGAGTATATATACTCCCAAAATTAGGACTTAAACGGGAAGAAAAATCAGAGGGTGATTTGGGAAAATCCGAGGTCGATTTCGAGTTTGAAATTGAAATTGACTACCTCATCCTTTGGGAATCATCCACGAGTCCATATCACAGCCATCGATTTCAATCGATGATTGTGATATGCACTGAGTTTTGATTCCAAACGGACGAGGTATGAATCGAGTGACCGGAAATAGGGGAGGGACACGTATATACAGAGAAAGGGGGTGAATGTTGAGGGAAATTTGGCATTTAGCTCGGTTTGTTCCTCTGAGTTGCTCCCTTGGTTCGTTGAGGTGAAGCTCGTCGGAGAAGAAGAACACGGGAAGGGAGAGAGAGTATAAAGTTGAGGGGAAAATGGAAGTAAAAGGAGAATTGGGGGCGCGTGGCCCCCACTCGCACATATATATAGTATATGTATAAAATGGATGCTGAAATGAAAGGGACGTGGGCCGGGTCAGGGGATATTTTGGGCTGCAATTGGTCCAAAATTAGATTGGGTCCAAGAAAAATCTGAGAGTTTGGTTCAAGGGGAGGGACATTAAAATATTGGCCAATTCGATTGCAATTTCGACCAATTAAAGATAATTAAATTGAATTCGATTGACTAATTCGACTATACGATGAATTAATACAAAGTAATTTAAGAGCTTTTAATATTATCAATCTAAAATAATCAAACTAATTCTGAAATAATACTTCTTAAAGTAAAGGCATTTATTTAAAAATATTTTTTCATATTTTAAAAATCAATTATTTCAAATTGTCAAAATTAAAAGCTCCATAACTAATTCGTATTGTGGAGGGTAAAAATTGGGTGTCAGCAGGCGCTGCATCGTTTCATGATGTAGATACTAGAGATAGAGGACTTCAGTCCACGCACCTGAGATCCGGATCGTGTACTTCAGAGTTGGTGAACTCTCCTTACATTCCGGTGAAGCCTTTTTTACCATTTGCCTTTTATTGAGTACTATTTTCATTTGAGATTTCTATGGCCTATCATGACACTGTTTGGATTATTGATTAGAGGCTTCATAGACGTTGAGGGAGTGATTTCATAAAAGTACTGTATAAATTTCAAACCTTGTTCTTTTGAAACTGTGAGTGAGTTTTCATTAGTAATATTGTATCTATTTGAGTTATTTCTTTTGTTGTTGAGTACGATGTCACGATGAGGCCTGGTGATTTGCTCGGAGGCTAGCAATAGTTTTCGCATGCTAGCCACGCTAAGGGTACCTTCCCGGGGTGTGATACAGGGGTGGGGGCATTGTTGGGGTTTTTTAAAAAATAATTAAAAAAAACTTTTATATATTTTTTTTGGGTGGTGGTGGTAGGGAGTTGGACTAAATAAAATAAAAATTTTAAAATGTGAAATATTTTTTTAAAAAAAATTAAAAGTTTTAAATATTTTTGTAGGGCAGATCAAGATAGGTGTGGAGTAAGAAAAATTATTGTAATTTGAGATTGGAGAAGAGTTTTGAAAATTGTTTTCCTTAGTTCTTTTTTAAATTTGAGGAAAATAAGTTGATTTGAAAAATATTTTATAGAACATTTAAGTCAATCGCACATGAAAAAATTAAAAAATACTTTTCGAAAAATATTTTCCTTCGTACCAAACACACCCTCTAGCCGATGACCTTGAATGTTGATCAAGGAGACCTATATTTTGATGTTAAAGTCAAGTTTGGTACTAGTTCTTTAGGAGCTTTATGTAGTTTGACATAAACACATAGTTTGGCCCTCTAAAATAAGGTGTTTGAAAACCAAATTCTAGTTTCCTCGTAAAGACATTATTTGGTATCCTGAAATGTGTAGAATTAGATTTCACTTAATAAAATCTTGAACTATTTTTGGGTGTTGAACACTAATTCATTATTTTTTTCTTTGAGATTAACTAATATACACCATCGGTGTAACTCTTTTTTTACACATTTAAATTATAATTACTTTTTTATTTTTTTTAATTAAGGAAAATAGTGATATAAGGTAACAACAACACTTTATTTATGGGAATTTATTTTAGGAATATGACTTTGGTTAACAAAAATTGGGAATTTATTTTAGGAATATGACTTTGGTTAACAAAAATTCTATGCACTCCGTTGTCTTTTCTTTTTATTACTTTCAGTTCTAAACCATTGAAGCAAAAACTATTTTTGAACTACAATTAAAAAAATTTTATATGCTAATTAATTTTAATTTTTCATATAACATGTTTAAAATCACAAGATTAAAGGATATTTTGATAAACTTTATCTCTCCTCATCTATGACTTTCTATCTACATTCTAACGTCATCAAAGTATTCTATCCATTTAATTCAATTCAAAATTGCAACATATATCATACCAATTTTGCCAGGCTAAAGATTTTCTTTTTTTATTCTTGAATTTTGCTTCAAATCCGTCAAAGCAAAGTCCTTACTTTTTGTTTTCATGAAATAACTTTGTAGCTTAGTACCAACAGAAGGATAATTATATTTTAGCTCTTTTGTGTAGTGTTTACCAGGATCATTTTCGCATAGAAATTATTTGTACAGGTTTGAAAAGTTAAATACATATAAAAAAGATTCAAATATACTTTTTCCGTCTAAAAAAGAATGACTTAATTTGATTTGACACATAATTTAAGAAAATAAAATTTTTTTAATCTTATAATCCTAAATTAAAATTATGTTGAATGTATCAAAATATCCTTTAATCTTCTGATTAAACATGTTATGTGAAAAATTGAAATTAATTAGCATATAAAAATTCTTTAAAATATTTAAAGTGCCTAGGAATAATTGCAGTTCTAAAATAGTTTTTGCTTCAATGGTGTTAAAATTTTAGAACTGAAAGTAATAAAACAAGAAAAAAGACAACGGAGTGCCTAAAATTTTTGTTAAGCAAAGTCATGTTCCTAAAAATAAATTCCCATAAATAAAGTGTTCTTATTACCTTATATCATTATTTTCCTTAATTAGAAAATATAAAAAGTAATTATAATTTAAAAGTTATTTAAAATATCTGATTGTGTTAAAAAAAAAAAAGTGTTACATCGACGGTGTATATTAGTTAATCTCTTTTTCTTTTGTCTTAAATTCTAAATTTTTGGTTAAGTTGTTTAAGATCAGAATCTTTGTAGCATCTAATTCTACTATTCAATTTGCTAATGTATGTGCTAACATTCCTATCGTTATTTTTTATGACTGAAGATGTTACTTGGGCATGAATTGCTGTTAAGTAGCTACTTCATTTTCTTTATGGATACATGCAACATTTTATAACATATTTTATACGTTGGTTCTCATTTAAATGTTTCTCATATCACGCTTTAAATGTATATATCTTGTTTGAACATATACAACATGGAAGGAAGATAAAGAATTATTAGAGACCACAATTTTTTGGAATAGTTGTCCTTCGGTTAAAGGCAATGACGAGAAGTCAAAAGTCAAAAGTCAAATAGAGTAAATGGATGGACATATCTTAGAAGCACACAAAGATGGATGATGAGAGACCAATACTTTTTTATCATTCAGTATTCCTATTTTGCCATACACTTTATTTCAACGTATGGAGCCTTCTTAGTTAAAATTCTTGTGATTATATATAATAATCTTTCAGGTTATTTTTGCTTTTCTGGCTATTTTATCTCCCCTAAAGCCTATTTATTTAGTGAACCCGAGTCATTTGTGACTCCCTGGCTCTAACAGTTCGGGTGCTTGGTCATTCGTTTGAAAGACGTGCAATTTTTTGTAATATTGGTCAAGTAATGTTGAAAACAAATATAGCAATAAAGTCGGAGCAAACGACCTCAGAACAGAATTAGGACAGTTCCATCAGCTGTGGAACAACCTAATTAGGCTAAAAACATGTTTGATATTAGTTACATCGAGTTTTGCAAATTTAGCCTTCGGAGTGAGTCAATAGTTGACTTTAGTCAACATCCTTGGTAAACATATGTCCAATGGGAATTTTAAATGTGGAGTTAGCTCTGGAAAGTTGAGTTTGGTATAGGACGATATTTTGTTCGATTCTTAAGGCTTTCGAATGCATTTTAACCCCATCGGTATATTTCAATATTAGAAAGTGGGAACCACTCCTAATTATAATAACCTTCAGTAGAAATTTTGACTACATAGATCGTTGAGTTCGAAATGCCATTTTTGATCAAATTTTATATATAATTTGTATTTTTCCAACTCTGAATGATGCCAGAGCATCAAAACTAAGTTTGAGCAGTTACTTATCAAAATAAACAATTGTGATGACGTGGCCCAACGAGGAGCTGTCATGTGGGAGGCGGATAAAACAAAAAAGAAAAAGACGTATGAATCAGGAAAATTTTCCAGAACATCGCAAAAAATGAACAAAAACTTTTCTCGGTCATAATTCTTTAGATTTTGATCCGTTTTAAGTGATTCAAAAAGCTAACTTGTGTATTTGTCTGAGAAGAACATCGTAGGAGCATCCAAAATTACTTTTTGCACATCATTTGAGGTAAAATTTTATCGTTTCTGGAGTAGTATTGAATATGATTTTTGAAAACTTTAACATGAGATTTCTTATCCATTTTGAGTTGGATTTTAATGAAATATTTATCTATTCTATGTGATTTTGCGAGATGCAAGCTGTGGTAATGTCAAAATTAATTGATAAAGCTCTGTTTGAAATGAAAATACTATTTTTGCTAATGTTATGTTTGTATTTTTTCAAAAGAAATTGGAATGGGATAACTCGGTTGTTTTGAATCAGTTTCTAGTGAAATATTAGTCTAAATTGAAGAGTCTTTCAAGGCACACAAAGTGGTATTAACGGATATTTTTAAAAAAGTTGCTTGATTTGAAAAAAAATTAAGGTCAAACTGGCTGCCATATATGATTTTTATCAAAAAGAAATATCTTCTATTTTGGGGTTATTTTATATCATTTTAGACCTTGGATTGAGCCCAAATTTGAGGTACAGGCTTAGGACGTATAAAGAATATTTTATGAGTTTTGTTTCAAAATTTTACTATGGGCCTACATTTTAGCCTGAAACTAACCTAAGCCTATTTTCAATGATTTTAATGTCAAAGTAATCGTATTGACTCTGTGATTCCTTTTTTGACGGTTAACAACATTTTGAGATCTCTAAGAGGAGTACAACCCCCGTGAAATTGGACAAGAGTATGTGTGATCGGCATCTAGGTAAGCTAGGTCTACTTTTCTTATTAGATTGAGTTAGAATATGTAAATATTGTCTGGGATGACCTAGATATTTGTAGCACGTTGAGGGCATGTGTAACTAGCCTATTGATTCCATATTATATTTTGTATTGTCATAGTTGATGGAGTGTTTATTTGACCTATTGAGGATCCCTTTGAGACTGATATAATAATTTTCTATCATATACTAATTGATTGTTGTACTTCTGATTAGCTGGAATTGACCGAACTATTATTGACATACTGGGCAAGCATGTGCTACTGTATTCATTGTCTACTGTAATTATACTTAGAGGTCATATTTATTGTGGGTGGTTTTTTAAGGACCATAAATTGCTAGAATTAATTTGTTAAGTGCTATATTGTTGTGGTTGAGCAGTTGGATGTCTTAATTGCTGGATCTTGGCTCGTTAAGACCGTATTTGTCAAGTTTAACTTATTGAAACTAGTCATGAGTTGTATATCATTATTTTACTATAATTTTAGTCATTTGATTTTGGGGTCGGTGGGTACTTGATTGGTACTGTATTACCTTTCTTGCTGGTGATACTTTGCTTATGACTGGGTAATGATACATGTTGAGGACTGTGATTGAGAATGTGGTATATACATATATGCATATGAATGTATAAGGAGCCTACCTGTGATTAGTATATCGAGTATTTGTTGTACTTTCGAATATCTGATGGTTGTTGAGAATACTTGGGATTAGTATGTTGATTACTTGCTACCTTCAAATATAATATTTATTTACTTAATTATGTATTAATTGCTAAAAATTGCATAATTCCTATGGTTTCCAAGTAAATTCTATTACATGTTATCTAGGGCTTATGGGATAACTTATGGATTCTCTAAATTTTGACCTAATTGATATTATTTTACATTGTTTTCAATCAAATAACATGATTTCAAGTTAATTATGTGACGATCCATACTTTTACCCTAATTTCACTTACAAATCATGACGATGGTATTTGAAGTATTCAAGCAAGTTATGAAGAAGGGTGACTTAAGGTCTTATAGTAACTTAAGACTCTATTATACTCTTACTAGAGGTAGGATTCACAATGATGGAAGGCTTACACTCACATTACATGAACCATATGAAAATAAGCTATTCTTTGAATAATTTCTATGAATTGGATTGATTGATATGAAATTGTCTTTCCTATATGATAAGTTTATGCCTACGATTTATGACAAACTTATGAATTCATGGTGAGTATGATCTTTATGATATATATTCCATGGATTTTGACTTAGCAATGAATGAGATTTAATGTAGGGACTGGATCTAAGAGGTCCATGTTGTAATCTCTAGTCTCATAATTACATTGTCATCATAGAATTTATTTTACCAGTATAACTTGTTAGTGGATCCACGTAGCCCATGATTACTCATCTATCGGGGTAGAGTCTACCTTGATAAGTAAATTTTTCTTTTTTGTTGTATCGAAAGACAACGGGATTTCATGTTGTAACTCGCATGGTCTTATTTTTGGTTATGATTGTAACCTATATATGCATGATTTTTATGATATTTTACATGACTATTATATCCCTTTCTTTTACATGATACTTTTATGATTTACTTATGCTCTAACTATCTCATGTCTACTTATGTTTTAAATACCTTTCCTATCATGATATTTAAGTTGGTCATTGTAAAACATGATTTATGTCTTATTGCATTGTCTACATATTTAGTACATTCAAACACATTAATGTATATTTTTTTGCTTACTTTATGCCACAATATAGGAAGGGGCGTTCATTCCTCACCTCACTTTCGTGGCTAGATTCCAACACTTGCTTTGAGGACTTGTGATGTCCTCACGCTTTGAGGAAAAGCCTAGTATTACTCTACCATTGAAGTTTAGCTTTTGAAATATTATAAGACTATTTCATATATTAATTTACTTTGAGGATGAGTTAGGAACATTTTCATAGGCCCCGCCCATACTAGTACTATTAAAGGTAGCTTGGTTATGTATGAGTCGATGTTGTCTAGTTATTTTTCTTATGGTACTATGCTTTAGTTCTTTTATATCGTCTTTTGTATTATGATTGAATATTTCTTACCTTATGAATGCTTGTGAGGTGCTAAGAGGCTTGATTAGATTTTCCTCGAAAATCTCAATTGTCGTGTCACACTTAGAATGTAGCTTGTGTAGTGAAAATAAGATATACATAGAGAATTTAATTGAGGGTAAGAAGTCAAAATATAAAAAAAATTATCAAAATAAAAAAATTGTGAATTTGTTTCATTGGTCAAATCAGTTATTTGGAGGTCCCATCATCGAAATTATTCAGTGAGTCACTGAATAAGAGTTCCAGATTTCCAAAAATAAAAGTTTGTAAAAGTTTTCAAGTCCATTCAACGATCTCAATGGCAATGTGTCAAACCCATTCGTCGGGCCACCGAACTGACACTTAGCTTGCCAAGTTGGTTGGTTTTGACATGATCTAGTACAATGGTAATAGATTTTCACTCTAAATTTTGGTTAAGACAAACTTGGTGGTGTTGGAAAGATGACTCAAAGACCATTAATTTTAAAGGTCATAGACCACCTAACTCTTTAAATGTTGAAAGATATGATTATTTAAAATTAACCCTTATGTGAACTCATATAGAAACTTAACCGACAGAGATGTTTTGAACTTGACTAGGTGTTTGAGATTTCTTATGATCCAAAAAAACATTTGATACATTTCAAGCACTTAGGAAAAGATCTTAATATAATATATGTGTGTGTGTGTGTGTGTGTGTGTGTGTGTGTGTGTGTGTGTGTGTGTGTGGGTGTGTGTGTGTG
>JAOTQJ010167741.1:0-26061 GCA_025642045.1 Solanum sejunctum | reverse complement strand
AGTTCAATTATGCCAAGTTCGTCAACTTTTCCAATAAAATGATTTACTTCGATTTAATTAATTACGGGGTCTAACATAACATATTTTTAATTCTTTTTAACACTGAAAAGTTATTCGTTACATATTTTCTTAAATTATTTTCATTATTATTATTACTATCATGACAATTATTTTAGATGGTATAGTGGTAGTAATATCATTATTTTTATTATTAATAATTATTTATTTTTTATTTTTTACTTAAGTATTAGTAATATATTCGTTATTATTATTTTAGTGTGGCATATTTTAAATATAATTTTTTTAGCAATTTATTGTTTATTAATTTAAAAATAATATTTAATGTGTTTAAATATTTTTACACAATTATTATACGTTATGCATTTTCTTTATGTAAAAATTATTATTTTTAAAAAAAATATTGTATATTTTATTCATTAGACGACAATCTATCTAATTTCATTTTAATTTGTTTAAATCGTTGCCTTTTCTATCAAATTCATTTCAATTCTAGTCGATCTCTTTGAAAGTTATTGTTGACACCTTATTATGATCGACTTATAACCATTTTAGATTATTATTTGATTAAATAAGTGTTGACACCCAATTTTGATCGACCTTTAACCTTTCTCGGATTGCTATTTGATTGAATATGTATTTTTAAAGTCACTTAAAATAAATGAGTTTATTTTTAAATTTTTGTACAACAAGTACGTATTTTTAATATATATTTTTTAACTTTGAAATTTGCTGCTATATTTGTTGACATCCAATTTGACCGACCTAGCTATCACTATTTTAGGTTGTCATTTGATTAAAATATGTATTTTTAAAATTTTTAAAAATAAATGTGTTTAGTTTCAATTTTATCCAAATAATCACGTATTTTAAAAATAAAATAAAACAAACTTTCAAAATTTGTTCGTTAATTATTTTTGTAACTAATTTTATTATTATTTTCAGTATTTATTATTAGTATCAATATATTATTATTATTATTGTTGTTGTTGTTATTAGTATTAGTATTAGTATTAGTATTGATGTTGTCATATTTTAAATCGTTTTGTTAATTTTTAAGTTAAAAAAAATAATATTTTAATATTTTTAAATATTTTTATGCAATTATTATATTTTTCTTTACGTCCAAATTATTATTAAAATATTGAATATTTTATTTGTGCTAGAGGTGGCAAATGGGTGGATTGGATTGGATTTAGATGGATTGAATATGGATTGAGCCAAAATGGATTGGATCACAATCCATCCATATAAAATATGGTAAATATGGATTTGGTCAAATATAATTTGGATAAGAATGATTCAAACCTACTTTATTCTCTTGAAGCTAAAAAAGGTTAAATCAAAGTTAGATTGTTAATGTTCAATTTCAATCACCCCAATTCTGCTCCCAAGTAATTATTTAAAAAATATATATATTTTTAATTTTTTAATAGAAGCTTGGTTCTTCTGTGTACCAAAGTTTTGAGACCTCTATATCAAATAGAAGAACTGAACTTTTGAAAGAAGAACACCTACATCGAACCAAAAAATTGAATTAGTTTGGTTTGATTCGATTTTTTAATTTTTCGGTATTTATGCCTCATCCCAATAAAAAATTTTAAAAAGTTAATTTTTTTTGTCCCCCCTTCCTCCACCGACATCGAACTAAAAAATCGAATTAGTTTTATTCAGTTTAATTTTTTAATTTTTTAGTATTTATGTCTGTCCCAGTAAAAAATTAACAAATATTAATTTTTTTTTTGCCTCCCCACCCCACCCTGACACCGAACCGAAAAACCCAATTAGTTTGGTTTGGTTCAATTTTTTGATATTTATGTCCGTCCCAATAAGAAATTAAAAAGTTAATTTTTTTTGCCCCCCACCCCACCCCGACACCGAATCGAAAAATCGAATTAGTTTGATTTGGTTCAATTTTTTTATTTTTCGGTAGTTATGCACGTCCCAATAAAAAATTTAAAAGTTAATTGTTTTGCCCTGCCACCCTACCCTGACACTGAATCAAAAAATCAAATTAGTTTGGTTTGGTTTAATTTTTTGGTATTTATGTCCATGTCAATAAAAAATAAAAAAATTATTCCTCCCCCCAAACTCGATACTGTACTAAAAAATCAAATTAGTTTGATTTTGTTTGATTTTTTAATTTTTGATATTTTAATTTTTCAACTTTTTTTGCACCCCCCGCCCCTCCGCTCCAAATATTTTTAAGAAACATAAAAGAAATCATGCACACAAATTTTTTTTAGAGCAATTAAGAATTATTTATTATGAGTTGGGAGATCTGTGAATTTATATGGGTACCCATATGTTATCCATTTTGATCATATTTGTATGAACTCTTAAAATAAATTAATTCATATTTACCTATTTAAAAAATATAAATGATCTATTAAAATAAATATGAGTAAAATGAGTTCTTTTTATCTTATATGGATTGAAATTGTCACCCCTAATTTACACATATGTTTACATTATTCGATGACAATCTATTCATTTTTATCCTAATTTATTTAATTAATGGCCTTTTATCAAATTCATTTTAATTCTAATCAATTTTCTTGAAATTTGTTTCAATTCTAATTAATTTTCTTGAAATTTATTTCAATTCTAGCTAGTTTCTTACAAATTCTTACATTTTTAATCTAATTAAGTCAATTTGTAACTCAAAATTTTAAATTCTCAACTTAATTTCAAAACTCGAATACTCAATTTGTGATCTGAATCCGCCTAATATTGTCAAAACTACTCTTGGCTATCCATCTTGTTTTGATCAATGATCATGATTTAATCTTTTTTCTTTTTTTAATAAAACAACCACCCCCAAAACCCTTCGTCTCATTCAATTTTCTTCACTCCAAAATCAGCCATGGCAAGCCCTCTTCTCCATTTTCCAATGTCAATTTCTCAGCGTCACCCCGTCCTCTTCATCCGTCCGCCCAGACCGCAGGCGCCTGCTCCTCCGGCGAAACCCTCATCACCGGCGACCCCTCATCCTTCTCCTCTAATCCTTCCTCGGTTCAACCAAGCCGTCGCCACCAACAAACTTCATCTCCTTCATTCCCCCACTGGAAAACCCCACGGAGAACGCCACCCACAGCTCCACCCAAACTCCACCCAAATCAGCGACCAAAACGCCACCACAACTAGCTACGAAATCAGCCCCTTCGGCCACCACCTACGACCCCATGCAACAACCAAACTCATCGGATTAAAACTACCAGAAAATCCCCAAGACCCCGTCGCCCTTTTCTCCTCTCCCCCACCTCGAAACCACCGGAAAACCCCAACCAAAACCCATTTCTCCCTCAAACCACGATGCAATCGGCCAAGCTCCGTTTAACGATGACGTCCGTGAATGCGATGGAAAGCTCGAAATAGGGTCATTTTCGGTTCAATTTCTTCTGCTTATCATCATTTCTTATCTGTTACTTCTTTCTCATTTCCACTATTTTATTTTCTGTGCTTAAAACACTATTGTGCTCTCTTCCATTAGAATTTTAAACCTGTTGATTATATATGTGTATATATATATTTTGTAAGTACATGTTTAAACATTTTAATTTGAAACCCATGTGCTGGCTGAATTGATGATCTGTTGGCTGTAAATCATGCTTTGATTAATTATGTTAAGTTTATATTTCATTGATTAAATTAGAAACGATTTCAGACGTTTGAATGGATTGACAGAAGTTTGCACAATAATGTGGCTACTAAGACAGTTTATGGTATAATTGGATTTTCTTTTATTCTAAATTAATTGTGAAAAAGGCATAGTATGGTAAGCATATTCATTGATTCTCCTATTTTACTCAAATCTAAATATATTTTACTTGGCTGTCTAATGGTAGAAACTTCTACATGATTGCTTTCCTTCTTTGGGACCATCTTGTATCAGCTTATATCAAAATATTATTGCTTTACTAATTCTTTTTATTTAAAATCTTTGCTGATTTCTTGAAGCGGATTGATCCATCCTATTTTAGTCAAGAAAAGATTTTTATAATCACTCCCCAATTAGTTCTTTTTCTTTGTTGGACTGCCCGTATTTGCTATATAACAAGGCCTTCTCCACGTAGACACGAAAATACGAAACAAAAACTCTCTTTCCTCATCTTTGCTAGAATAAAAATAATTTCTGGGTCACGATCTTCGAGAGATCATGAAGATTTTTTTTATTTATTTATTTTATATTTGAATGTTGTATTATTATTTTTTGGAACACTGATATAATAAAATATAATAGTGACAAATTGGGGATCTAGTTTAAAGGGGAGGGAAATTATGTGTTACTTGTTCTTTTATTTTATTATTTTTGTTTGTGTGAATATGCCATAAAAAGCATGTTTATAGGAACTCACCACTTAATCACGGTTAGTTTTATTTTTGTCAAAAATTTCTAGAAAGTGTTTTACTTAAAAAAATGGAATAGGGAGTTGATTCGTTAACTTTCATATTGTTCTTGTGAACTTGTCTAAATTTGTAAAGTTTTTATTTTCTTGAAACAAAAATAAGAGAAATGGTGTGTTTTAAACTCTCCGTGCCAACTTTAGTGTCTTAAATAAGTTTTAAGTATATAAAGTTTGAAACAAATATTTTAGGTTAAAAAAGGGACTATTAAGATAATGTTCATATTTTAATCTTTTTTATGGTTTATCAAATTTATTGTACTATTTTGGTAATATCACACTCCCTCACCCTCGCTTGGTGGTATCCGGATCAAAGATCAATCTTAGAGAAGTGAATAGCTCCTTGTAGTTGATCAAATAGGTTATCTATTCTTGGTTGAGGATACTTGTTCTTTATGGTGACTCTATTGAGTTACTGGTAGTCGATGTACATTCTAAGAGAATCATCCTTTTTTCCTTACAAATAACACCGATGCACCGTAAGGTGACTTGCTACATATTATGAAACCCTTCTCCAATAAATCTCTGAATTGATCCTTCTACTCCTTCAACTCCGCAGGGGCCATACGGTAAGGGAGAATGAAAATGGGTTGTGTATCAGGGAGGAGGTCTATACCAAAGTCTATTCCCCTTTTGGGAGGAACACCAGGAAGCTCATCAGAAAAGACATCAAGAAACTCATTGATTATCTGAATCGACTCAATGAAAAGGACTTTTTTTAAAATTAAATTTTTAGTGGAGCCCATCATTTTATTAATAATTAAAAGCAAGACATAAATAAATCCTACATCATGATATGTAAATAAAACTAATCTTTGTGCTTAATTGGTAAGAAAAGTGTTGACAGCTTCCTTCAGATTCTTTCATTTTCGATGGCTCTTCAGCTTCTTTAAGTGGTTGCTCCATGGCGCCGTCGCTTCATTGGGTTGCTCTTTTTCTTGTTCATCCTTTTTCTATTCATTAAGTTTCTTCTGGGTATTGGCTTCAGCCAGGTAAGCATCACCTTGGAATCTTTCTCATTATCCCCTTTTCGAACACTGACTAGCTTCTTCTGCAGATGTTTGGGTCCACCTCTCATCTCAGTAGCGGAGGTCAAATAAGGTTGGAGTGGCATATTTCCTCTAGGTTATGCATAGTCCATAGCCCCTTGGTATGGGGCCATTCTGGTAGATCTAAGTTTTTATACCTCGGCATGACCTTTTTTTGTACAACAGTGGGTTTTGTTGGTTTTGTTAACTGTGCAGCCATATGTATAAACTTTCTAGCTAACCTGGTTCTTACTATAACTGCAACTTGATGGGCTTAGTCTTAATTCTAAGCATAGGCACTTGTGCTTTGTCTGTGTTGACTATTTGTCTAGCCTTCCTTGGTAACTGACTGAAGTTTGTATATATAAGTAAAGTATCTCCATTAGCTGTCTCATTTGCAATGTGATCTGCTAATTGATTCCCTTCCCTATGTATATACTGAATGCTTATGTTTTGTTGTTGTATAAATCTTTGAATTTCTTCCACCACCTCAACCAGTTCCTATGGAACACTCCAATTCCTTTTTATGATGTTGATCATAGCCAGTGAGTCTGTTTCAAGGATTTTGCCCATATGTGCCTATTTCCCCTAATATCTTATTGCCTCCAATATTGCTTGTGCTTCTGCCTGAATGTTAGATATTTGACCTAGTACCCCAGCTTGAGCATAGTACAAATCTCCTCTACTGTCCCTAATACAAAATCCATATGAACTAGGATCAGGATTACCTCTACTTGTTACATATATGTTACATTTCTGATGTCACAGTGGTGGTGGAGCCCACACTACTACCATATGATAGATTGTGAGCTTGAATTCTCCTAATACCTTGATAACCTCCTCCCATGCTAAATTCATCAATTTCATTTTAGGATATAGTGTCCTAATCAAAAAATGAGCATTACCCTGTATGTTGTTTATCAAGGTAGTAAGTGAGGTATCCCCCCATGCCTTCTGGTGTTTCTTCTTTTCCATAACTCCCAGCATATAAATGCTGGCATAGCTTCATATACTTATTGTAGCCTTCTTGACTCTAGCCTATTCCACCATTCCTTAATGACAGAGAGGGGTTGTAATCCCTGTAGTCTTATACCTGCATATCCAGCAAAGAAAATCCACACCTTCTTAGCTGCTGGAGATGTAAAGAATAGGTGTCTCATGGTTTCCTGCACTCCTCTTTCACAACACTGACACTGTGATGCCATTTGTATCCTCAACCTTCTTATATTATCATCAGTAACTACCCTGCCTTTCTATGTTTTCCAGAAAAAGAAGTTGATTTTGAAAGGTACACCCTTTACCCATAATTGTTTTTCCACCTCTTACCATATCCCATGCTGATCTGATAGAGAATAGACCTGAATTATGTCCTATCCACCAAGAGCTATCTGGAATGTCATCCATGATAGGTATTCTGATGTTGTCACAAATGTGATCCACAAGGTCAGGATCTGACAAGATTGTGGAAAGTCTTTCTCTGTCCCAAGCCCCATTTGAGACAAACTCTCTCACCTTTACCTCTTCTTCTGAGTTATTGACTGGCTCATTGTAGTATAAAGCCCCTAATCTAGTCCAGTTATCAAACCAAAAGCTAGAGTTACCTGACCTAATCTGCCACCATACATTGTGCTCCATTGCTTCCCTTATACCAACCATTTTCTTCCAAACATGAGACCCCCTACTTCTTTAGCAATTACAGGATGAGATCTTTTATAGTGTTTATTCCATATGAAAGAACTCCAAAGTGAGCCTATTGAGGTCTTGAAGTTCCACCACAACTTTACAAATAAAGCATCAATGATGTGGTGCAATAACCTAAATCCAACTCCTCCTTCCTCTTATGGTAAACATAAGGTGTCCTAAGCCACCCAATGCTTTCCTTTAGTCTCACCATAATTTCCCCCAAAAAACATAGCAATAATTTTATGGATGAACTCAATAACTCCTTTTAGGGGGCTCATTACTGACATATGATATATAGAAACTGATTGTAGCACATGTTTGATCAAAATAAACTTACCCCCTGCTGATAGAAGATTACTTTTCCATGAGTGAATTTTGCCAGAAACCTTCTTGAACAGACTTTCAAAATACTCCTTTTTCTTCCTTTCATAAAAAATTGGACACCCTAAATATGTGAAAGGGAATGTACCTTGCCCAATTCCTATTCATCTTCTTAACTTCTGACCCACAGTAATGGGAGCCTTATCATGTAAGTAGAAAAAGCTCTTGGATAGATTAATTAGTTGTCCAGAAACTATTTCATACCTTTTTAAGACTCCATCATCATCTTAAAAGACTTCCTGTTAGCAGAGCAGAAAAAAATAGTATCATCTACATATGACAAATGATTTACCCTTCCACTCCACCTAGGTAGTCCAAACCCAATAAACTTCTCCTCTTCATTAAGAAGATTCAATTTTCTTGATAACACTTCATCCCCGATAATGAAAAGGATTGGAGATAGAGGATCTCCTTTCTGTACACCTCTAGAGGATTGAAAAAAGCTATGAGTTTGCCCATTGATCAAAATTGAGTACCAATTGTTAGACCGAAGTCTCCACACTAAGTCAATCATTCTCTCTCCAAAGCCAAACTTCCTCATAACCATGGTAAGGAATATCCAAGATACTCTATCATATGTTTTTGCTATCAAACTTGACCACCACATTGACATGCTTAGCTCTTTTATGTATGTTCCTAACCATTTTCTGTGCCAATAACATATTTTTAGAGATGCTCCTCCCTTTCATAAAGCCAGTCTGATTAGGTGATACGATCTTGTGATGCACCTTATCAATTCTACTCTGAATAACCTTTGAAATCACCTTGTTCATGAAAGTGCTTAGACTAATTGGCCTCAAATCTCCAAAAGTCCTTACCACTTCCTTTTTTGGTATTAATATCTAAGTGGTATGGATAAGGTACCTTGACAGATCTGCCCCACAGAAGAAATAGATCACTACTAGTGTGACATCCTGCTTTACAATTTCCCAGAAGCTTTGGAAGAACGCTCCTGAGAACCCATCCGGCCTACTAGCACTATCCCTATTCAAAGCAAAGACTGCATCCCTGATTTCTGCTTCCTCTGGACTCCTTTCCATGGCTTGTCTGTCTTTATCTGTCAGTATCTTAGGAATACAGTTCAGGATCTGAAAGTCATGCTGATGGTTATTTTCCTAAAACTGATTTTGGAAGATCCTGACTGCCTCCTCCCCAATACTTTGACTTGTACTCAATTCCACCCCTTAACTATTCTCTATTTTTTGTATCATAAGCCTTCTCCTTCTCCCTTTCACATGAGCATGAAAGAACTTTGTGTTACTATACCCCTCCTTGAAACATTGCATGCTAGACTTCTGCTTTCAGTAACCATTTTCATAATTCTGAAATTTACTTAATTCTGCCATTGCTCTTCTCAAATCAGCCCTGTTGTCTTTAGTAGGATCCAACTCTAGCTGCAGCTCCTTCACTCTTACAATATCCTCCATGGTGGCAATTTTTTTGAAGACATTACCAAAAGTGGATTTGCTCCATATGCTCAGCACCCTCTTCACTTTGTTCAATTCCTCATGCAGGATCCTGAAAGGAGTCCCCTCAATTGGTTCTTCCCAAGCCTTCTTCAGCTCTGCTTCAAAGGTTTGATGCCTACATTAGAAGTTGCGAAACCTAAAAGGTTTCCTGATATTTTCTTGCCCAGACTTGTATGCCATGTGAAGTGGAGCATGATCTGATCCATCCCTAATCAGGTGAGTTACCTCACTTTGATTACATTCTTGTCAGAACCTTTCATTCCCAAATACCTGTCTAACCTTTTAAAAATAATGTCCTCCCCTGTCCTACCATTCCACCAAGTGTAAATACTACCAGAGAAAGGAAGTTCGGTTAACCTAATTTATTAATGCATTGAGCAAAATCAACAGTTTTCATTTGGATAACAGGAAGACCTCCTAGTTTTTCACTATCATCAAGAATAACATTAAAATCATCCCCCACAAGCCATGGAATGGTAGTGTCTTCTGCCACCCATGCAATATCCTCCCATAACTTCAATCTCTCCAGGGCATTGCATCTAGCATAAACAGAGGTAATTAGCACCCATTTTTTTATTTACTGCATGGGTGAACCTCAATGTAATTTGTCGAATGGTGTCAGATATCACCTCCCCCAACCACTCCTCATCCTAGAAGAGCCATATTTTACTCAAACAGTTAGCTTTTGAGTTCTCCATTCTGATTCTTCTTCTATAATTATCTTTTTCGTGAGGCCCTTTAAAAGGCTCAAAAAGGGCTATAAAAGAGTAATGAAGTCTTCTCTTTAGACCAATAACTTTCTCAAAAGCATTTTGAGAATCATTGATCTAATGTTCCAAAACATGATATTATGCAACATCATTTACTACCTGTTGGTCTTATTGATATACTCCTTGTTTAGACCTGACTATTCTTTGATGTGGTAGGCCTGTCTTTTCTTCTCTCCTTGTTCAAATCTCTGATACTCCTAGGAGATAGGTCCGCACTCTTAGAAACTGGCTTCACATTAGCTTGTAAGTCTTCTTCCCCTTCATCCGCATCCCCCACACCTACTTTATCAAGTATTTGTGCTATTTCTGTGTTTTCAGACTGTCCACTATTGAAGAGGTTCTGGTCTTCTTCTTTCTTGTCAGTCTCTTTTACCATTTCTTGTGATTACACCTCCCCTTCTCCCTTTTCCACCTCTACCACACTCTCTCCTAGGTTGCTGTCATTTTTCCTTGTTGTGGATTGATGTTCCTCATCTATACTGATGTGCTGGCTGTTGCTTCCCATCACCCCATTCTTATCACCCGAAGATGGTAGCTCATCCAATTGCTGATGCTGCTATGATTTTGCTGGACTGGGGCTCTTATGTTCCTCTATCTTCTCCATATCTTCCTCCCCCTTCTGAGTATCCTTTGTAAGATCTCCATTATCCCTCTTAAAAGCCTTATGTATCTAATTTTTATGCTATCCTTATTTCGAACTTGTTGCTTATCTTGTGAACCTCCATTTTTTGCCCCTTATCAAATGGTAAAACATCTTCCTTGTGCTCTTCCAGTACCTGAAACTTGTTGGTTGTTTTCACTTGATTAACCCTAGGTGTAGGGTCCCATCTAGTGATCCCAACCTTATTATCTTTATTATCTTAATCTTCCCCTTTAGGCTTCTGTACCTTTTCATCCTTATTAGTTTTTTGTTCTCCTTCTTTTCCCTGTTATGGTCCTTCCCTGTGTTATTCTTATTATCATCTTGCTTATTTTCCTTCTTGACCCCCTCAAACAGCTCAGGATAAAGTACATAACAGTCATCATCTTCATTATGTTCCTGCATCTTACAAGTGCGACAATGCTTGGGTAAATAATCATATTTAATTTGGCACCCATTTAGACATTACTTCTCCACTCTTCATCTTGATCCCAATATTAATTCTCTTTGGTAATTACTTTATCAGGTCCACCTCTACTTTTACCCTTGCACAACTGGGCCTGGTTTTATTGGTCATGGCTATATTAACTTATAGCGATTTTCCAACAGCTGCCGCAAGGGAAAAGGTAACTTCTCTTCTAAAGAAATTTGGAAGCAACGAGGGTAATGAAATCCATGTCATTGCAACCGTATTATCCGCTGCCGGATCAAATATGGGATCCCACTTTAGCATTCTCATTGGATAATTCCAATTCTTATGATTGATGTAAAAAATTAGCTTTGATAGTAAATGTATGTAATCTTCCATACGTGATGCCCTGATTAATATATATCTATTATTTAAAAGCCCAATGTTAACATCACCTTTAAGCTCACATTGTTGTGGTATTAGCCTTCTTAAGTCATGAATATCAGGAGATCCATATGAGAACTTTCCCACGACTACAAATTGTAGCTGTTCATTAACAATCATCTGTGAAATATCGTCTTCCTCCTATATTACCCTGGGTTCTCTATGCAAATACGTCATCTATTTCATTGGCATAGATGGCTGCTTTTGTCATCGATAGGTGTACTACATCCCCATAACTCTGTTTCCCTTTAGGACTAGGGGAAGCATCATCCTCTAGTGGATTTGCCACCCATGGTGGCTGACCACCAGCCAAATTGGCCATCGAACGTCAAGAGTTAGGGTTTTGAGGGCTTTGAGTTTAGAGAGAGAAAAATTTCAATTCCTTAAATAATAGTCAAAAAAAATTCCTGGTAAGATCAATGGAAAGGACTTTAGACTCAACATCCTAACCTTTACAAGATGGTAAATGTAATCCTTAGAAATCAAGTTTTGGGCATTAGGGTAAGAAATGAATCTACCCTTAACCACCACATTACGACTTTCCCACTCAAGGACAGGCTCATTAGGAAATTAGAATCTAACTTTACGGGTACTACAGTCAATGGAAGCATGATATGCATGTAACCAATCCATCCCAAGAATAATATCAAAATTCGCCATGTCAAGTTTAACAAAATCACAAAGCAAGACTTTTTGCAATATAGACACGGGACTATCCCTATAGACTCTTCTAGCAATAATGGATTCACCAAATGAGGGTAAGACACTTCATAGGGTTCACACAACAATTTGGGACATACATGAAGGTTATTGGCAACGAAAGGAGTAATGAAAGAAAGATTAGCACCTGGACCTAACAATGCATACACCTATTAGTCAAAAACCTTTAACATACCGGTAACAACATTGAGCACCTTATCCACTCCTTGCCTTCCTTAGAGAGCTATAACGATTTTGTCTTGGGGAATCCCCTTGTTGGCCTCGCTTTGCCCTTTGACCCACATTAGCACCTTGGCCTTAAGGATGACTATCTCTACCCTTGTTTTGAGTATAGGGATAATTAAAAATTTTGTGGCCCAATTTACCACAACTATAACAATCATTAAAGTCCCTCAAGCTTATACCACCATAATTTCTCCCACACCTTTGGCACTTGGGATTAGTCATCCTATAATTGCCACCTTGAAACCTTGGGTTAGGCACCCCATCATTAGCAAATCTCTTGTTTGGAGCATTAGAGGACCTTGGCCTTGGAATTTATGACCTTGTTGAAAATGGGCACCCTTAGCACCTTGGAAACCACCATCAAACTGAGACCTCTTGGACTCCTCACTCCTTCTCTTTCTAAGCTTCTCCCCCTCAAGTTGTTTGGCATATGTCACAAGCCGAGACAAGTCCATATACTCACAAGCAGGGCAATGCGACACTCTTCATTCACCAAATCGGAAACCCCTGACACAAACTTATTTATTCTTGCCCTCGGGTCGGCAACCACATAAGGAGCGTACTTTGGGAGCTTGTTGAATTTGATGGCATACTCCCTCACACTCATGGAGCCTTACTTGAGATTCATGAGCTCCATCATTTTTGCCTCTCTCAACTCAATGGGGAAGAATTGATTGAGGAAGACGGCCTTGAATTCCTCCCAGGGAATGGCATCATTATTTCCCCTCCCTAACTTTCATTGAACAAACCAAATTTAGGCCACATCCTTGAGTCGGTAGGCTACTAGTTAAGTATTCTCCTCCGAATTCACCCCCATGATAGCAAGCCTTTATACACCTCATCAATAAACTCTCGGGGATTTTTCTCCACTTTGGACCCATAAAACTCCGAAGGGTTCATCCTTGTAAAGTCCCTCACTCTTGAGGTCAGCATAGGAGCATGAGGAGCTTGGGTCCCTTGATTCAATTGGTTGGTCATAGCATGTGCCAACAGAGTGATGGCATTCAGAATTCAACTTATGTAGCCCCCTCTCCTTGAAGAGCTTGATGAGCCAGACCCACCTCGGGTGTGCAGGCCCTCCGTGGTCTTCCTCTTGGTAGTAGCAAGCTTTAAAAGAGTAAAATAACATTCGTTAGGGGAGGAAACCTTATCTTTATATCTAGAGCACGACATTGATCATGAAGAAGTGAAAATATTTCCTGATCATAGCCTCATATTCATAGTTGTGGAGCACTTTACAACCATGAATAAGACTATAATCAATGTGGTGGGTTGGATTTTCAAGGACCATTACCAACCTAGTGCTCTGATACCAAGCTTATTATGACTCAAGCCTAGGGCCTAGACGTAACATGGTGAATGGGGAACCTGAAGGGACCCCACACAAGCCTTTTAGCATATCATGTACACATCCTTGGTTGTGAAAGAAATATAAAAAAGATTCAATGTGACAGTAATAAAAAGGAAAAGCGGGACTAAGGAAAATCTTTCACAATAACTTAGACATTAAAGTAGTCAGGCTCAAAACATAGGTAATCATATTATCCAACAACACCTCTACTAGTGAATAAAGTGGAGGTCAAGACACTTCTCGAGCTCACCCTCAAATAGATAAGTATCCAAAAGTTATACAAGTCTTAGCAAAGGAAAGTCATGAAAGTAAACTAGATATTATCCCCGGAGTTGAGGACTCACCAAAGGCTTTCTTCAAACAAATCAACTAGCCACGTAGAGGGGAATGATCAATAGGAGCTCCGATCCTTACATGATGATATCATGTATGCATAGAGTATGCGTTAGTACTTGGAATGTAGTAAGTATGGGGGGTGCAAGGCAACAAAGGCATAAGCCATAATAATCAAGATGTATAATCATAATTAATGTATATAAATTTAATATGATATGTATGACCAATGCTAATATTAAAATATGCATGTAAACATTCAACTTGTATAATATAACATATATATGTGGGAGGAGACCTTAACCGTCATATAAGACCAAGCAAGCTATTACTTAGAATCTTGATACGTGACACCCCACCGGAGAAGGTGTAGTCTACTTGCCAAGGTAAACCATACTTGACCCCACTTTGTGGGTAACTTGACCTAGATGGATCCAATAGTAAGCCCTTTTAGGAATATAACATAATCCTATGGTGGCACATAGTTTAGAGACTAAGACTTCATATAAGGACGCCTTGAGTTGAGCCCCCACCTTAAGCCTCAATCGATGCTAAGTCTAATCCCACGGAATATTTGAAATAATCATAGATTTAATCATGACATGAATAATTTCAAAAGACTTGATAATATGACATAAGTAGCTCATTTATATGCTTGATCTCTACATAGGTATATACCTTATACTAGAGGGTTGAAAACAATACATCAACTTGACCCCTTCTAGTAGGCATTGTATTTCACATGAGGGTAAAAACTTGTAACATGCTTGACCTCTACTAGTGAGCTTAGCTTAAACATGAGAGTAAAATAGTAATTATGCTTGACCCCTCAATTATACATAATTGGCTCACAAGAGGGTAGAATTATAGAATAAGGCTCAACTTGTCACTTGTAAATCATAGAAACTTTTCATGAGTTTAATACATACTTGGGAGCCCATAATTATCATGAAATCACTTGACTTGCAAATCATGCTATAATTCATCTTCAACTTGAAATCCTTGTCATGTAGTTAAATCAAACATAGTGGGTATTACGGAACATATAAAATCATACAATTTATAGAGTAATAACCACAAGAGAATAAAATCATCCATTTTAAAGTCATGAAATCAACCCACCAACATTGTATTTAAACCCTTAAGTTGGGTATCATAAAATCATCTCAAAAGTTCACTGTGTTTCATAGTTCTCATAGCTCATATCATGCACAGTCTCAATAGACATAAATAAACTCATGGAATAATCTTAAAAATGAATATTCATATATAATCAATTAATACTTGATAAAATTCAACATAATTTACATTCATAATGCATAATAAGACATACCCATCAAGAATACGACTTGAAATCATGAAATTTTCGTCAAAAGAGAAGGTTGAACCCCATGGGTGAAAGGACCCATGGATGAAGACTCACATACCTAAAACTTAGAATTCTTAAAGCAAAAGTTGAGGAAGACTTGAGACTTGATTTGGGTTCCAAAGCTTGTTCTTGAAATTTTGGAATTGAAAGGAGGATTGGGTGATGATTTGAGAGGGTTTTGTGAGAGGGATTAAGGAGGTTTTTGAGTTGAAAAATAGCCACAAGATAAAGGTTTCACGTTTAAAGGGGCATTGAGTTATTATCCAAATGCCCTTGAGCCAAGCTGAAAAAATTGGGCAAAATTTGCACTAGTCGTGCCCTAGGCCCGAAGGCCACTCCAACACTAAGGCACATCCCAGGCTCATTGCGGCCTGGGCATGCACGACCACTCAAAATCGGTCCCATTGTGAAAATTATTTTTCGCTATAGGCCTTCTAAAGTTCGAAGGCTATCTTTGTTCCACTCAATTTTGCTCCGTGAACAAGAATATGAAGTTAGATTTTTGAAATCATGCACGAATTTTGAGATATGCAAGAAATACACTTATGGGGCATTCTGAAGTACATAAATGGTGTTATAGAGCAATTTCTATAGATCGGAGAATCAAAGAGGCTTTTGATTGGTAGGGTTATCTTTATTATCATAGTATTTTTGATCAATTAATTTCTAAGGTTGATTTAATAGAACTCTATCAGTAAAGGCCATAGAAGTAGTTGGTTAGAAGTAGTTCAACAACACAAAATCTTGAAGATCTAAGAATTTACACTTATTAGCTAAAAAAAATCAAAATTATGGAGTACCCTAAGAACCCCATTAGTCTTGGGAACTAAATATCAATTTCACAATTTCTTTACAACCTCAAAACCTTAACTATGAGAGAAAAGAAAAAAGTGATACCTCTAAAACTCAATTGAATTTCAGGAAGGAGATAAGACGACGACAATGACAATGCTGATGATGGAGATAGAAATTGTGGATGCCCTAGAGAGAAATGAGAGTAGTTGATGGCCTTAAAGATGTTGATGATGTTGACGACTTTGACGATATTGATGATAAAATTGGGGATAGCGATGACGAAGTTGGGGAGATCTAATGGAAGAGAAGAGAATGATTGGATGGGTAAAGTGGAGAGAATGAGAGTAAAGTAAAAATAAAAAATAGGATTTATTTAGATATTTGTTAAAATCTTAAAAGTTTTAAAAATTATATTTTTTTAACCCCAATTAACTAAATCTCCAATTAAAAGCATTTGACTTGAAGTTGTCAAACTTGTTACCAATTTTAATTTCACAACTCATTTGTCACCTCACACTCAATTCCCTCTTCTAACAGCTGAAATCAACATAAATTAGAAAAAGTTGATCTCATCTGTCTGCCTCAAGGGCATGGACGAGGAAGGGGATTGTGACACCTGGATCGTTCAGGATGAGGGACGACAGGGGTATGGGTGCCATTTACTTTTTTTGCTTCGTTATGTGCAGTTGCCATTTGAGGAAGGCGACATTGGTGTTGTTACTTCGTTGGTCGAGGGAGAACGTGTGAAGCTTGTGGAGAAAAATAAAAAGAGGGCGCAGGAGTTGGAGTAACGTGTATATATATATATATATATATATATATTAAAAGAAGTTCGTAAAAGTATACAAATGACTAAATGTTGATGTTTGAAGAAAATTTATGTCATTTTTATATAAACTGAACAATGGCTTTTTCTAATATGCATTTGTAAGATAATAAAATTTATGTCGAGAAAATAATAATCAAGAAAAAAAAATATCGCAAGAATTGTGGTATTTTATTTCAAGATGTGAGTTTTACAACTTCTATGAATCCTCTGACTCTATGAATTCTCTGATTCGCCTTTCAAATATAAATTATGGCTCTTTAGCTTGATCTTGAATCTTGTAAAATTTGATGGATTTGATCTTGACTTGTACTTGAATTCAAGGGTTTTGGGCTTAATCTTGAATGTTATGGTCTTAATCTTGATTTATGGATTTGATGAACTTGATATGGACTTGAACTTGATAAACTTGTTCTTGAACTTGATCTTGACTTGTACTTGAATTAAAGGGCTTTTGAGCTTGTTCTTGAATCTAGCTAGTGATCTTGATCTTGATGCATTCTTGAACTTGAATGTTTGGTTGCCTAAATTTTTGAACTTGTAGCTTGTAGAGAAATCTGTGGCATTTGATCCACGAGCTCACTCTAGCTTCTTATTAGAATTTTTGTGTAATCTCTAAATTATGAGGACCCTATATATAGTTATAGAATAGTAGAATTATGGAATCAGACTTTCTTTCAACCAATCAGATTTAAGTAACACGGTGAAAGTGATTATGATAAGTTTCCTTATAAGTGACATGGTAATATTTAATTGGTCAGAACACAACACCTGTACATGTGACACATTTTTATAGGCCTTTGATTGAGATGTAAATGTCATGTCATTTGACACATGATGATTATATTTGCTTTTTTGTTTGACTTGGCATGTCACATCATTTGACACGTGGTATTGATAACGCTCAAATCATACCTCCAAAACAACAAGAAATATGACAGTCGTCATCAGCATAATAACCCAACTAAGAATCAAAGTCAATTCTCTCAGGGAATAATATGAGGGCGATTGAAATGACTAAAGACTACGAGACACTAGTTACACTTCGAACAACAAACACAAAAATTATCCATAAAAAAGGGGAGTTAAGCTACTAACTACAACTAAGGAACCGGGATAAGGATTTATCAAGCAACGGATCAAAGGATATGGGAAAATAGGAAATTAATTAGAATTCAAAAGATCCATTACACATAACATTATATAATCCCTATGAGTAGGCTAAGTTGCTTCTACTACAATCTCTTATTGGACGAGAGTAATGTTCCATATAAACTTGCTAAGGCTTCATATGCCAAATCACAATAGGACCTCTTGGGGCCTAATCAATTGATAAGAATAACCTTCCTAAAAACTTAGTCATTGAATCCTTGATTAGGCATCCAACCAAAGTATAAATCCACGACTATCATATAAATCCTGCACTTCAATTACTTATTCTCATGAAACAACCGAATATGTAAACTAGATTCAAGTTTGCGATCATAAATCATCAATTAAACATGAAGGTAAGCATGAATTCATAATCAATAAAGATCAATTAAAGCAATTAAGGGAGAAATCCACTTGATTTTCAAGATTATAATCAACTAAGTGTAAAAGCAAGAATTTAAACCAATACCCATAAACAAATTCAAATTCAAATATCATTATATCTACACTTTATGAAATACAAAGTATGGAAAGAAAGAGTGAGTGAATGATTTTTACAATAGAAGCTTACACTCTTCAATCCTCTCAAGACATTGTAAAAAATTCTCCTTTAAGCCTCACCAAAAGTTAAAATTCTATCCTAAAGTTTGTTATTCTCTCAAAATTATATGAATAATCTCCAACTCTATCCAGTGATGCTGAATTATGGGCTGAGAGTGCGTGTATATTCAATTTGGGATGAAAATGGTGAAATCCCAAAATTTCCCAGGTATTTATGACACTAACACTCTGCATTCGCGGAGGTCAATATAAATTAAACCTCCGAATTTGCACCTTCCCTCTCTGCGTTGGCGGAGAGTAATTTGCTTCACCTTCATCTACGTGCTTCTGCTGAGCACATTCACATTGTTTATTCACCTGGTGCTCTACTTTTATAGGTTTGAGGACCGATTTCATGGAACACAAATATGTGTCAGGTACACTTTCTTCCTTTAAAGCTCCTTTCGACTCAAAATCAGATCCCACCTCGATTATTTCCAACAAATCTCCATATAAAACATAAGTCCCTGAAATACACACTATCAAGGCATAATTAGCCTAAATTCCTTAGATTAACAATACAAAATCATAAAAAAAAATGAGTCATAAATGAGTGTAAATTTACCACTCATCAATACCCCCAACTTAAGACTTTCTTTGTCCTCAAGTAAAACAGAACCAAACACAAGAAGCTATCAAGTCAAGCACAACACAATGTCAATTCACTTTAATAAACTAAACCATGACTATGACTTTAGCTGGTACCAATAATTAGCACGAGCATGTGATGGCACCCGTCTAACCCACCAAGGCTAGTCAACCCAAAATCTAAACAACTTAGCATAATAAATAAAATGAAAGACAAATAGTCTAATACAATAGATAAACATAGAAAATCAAAACTACAACCTTCCCAGAACTGGTGTCACATGTATAAGCCTCTAAATATAGAATAGTCAAAAGAAAATAGATGCCTCAAATATCTTTCTCAAATAGAACAAAACATAATAATGGATTCCTCGAAGGTCCTGCTAAAGATATAAGTAGCTACCTCACAAATAATTTAGAAGCTCGATCATGTAGTGAGAAATATCTAGCAAGACGACGCACAACCTCCAAAAATATAGGAAGGGGTGAGCACCAAACACCAGGGTACTCAGTGAAATAGAACTATGGTAAAGTAAAGCAATAAAGAATACAAGTACTCTTAACTTCGAATCACAAACCTTACAACCTTGCACTCAGCAAAAGTCCTAGCACAATATAATATATAATTCACAATAATACAAATATAATCATTACTTGGCATAATATCCCCATACACAAATAAGTAAAATATATCCATCACTAACTCAAGTCAATTATACAATAAGTATAAAATTTCGAGCAACATAATAATAACATCAATCTAAGTATGGTATGAGATGGAGTGGATGCCATGAGATGTAAATAGTGTAATATAATGCCACATATTGTGATACATGTTTGTCCTACAATACACATCCGCTGATTGTATCTGGTTGAAACTCATGGGGGCCATATGAACATTGCTGGCAATGACCTTGGCCAATGCTCATCCATCCGGAAAAGACCTCAAATTCGTCCGAAGATAATCTCAGACTCATTCAAAAATGACCTCAAACCTAATATCAGCCGGTATATTACCTCAGCTCACGAGCAGAAAACTCTCTAACCTTGATCGATAGAGACACCAACCACCAACCCATATGTTACCTTGTTCATTTCTCGAACGTAGCCATCACAAGTATCAAATGCTCAAATAATAGAGGATAAATGTGCATGATTTCAATGATATCTCAGTGTCAACAATATAAAGATTTCAATATTCCCAATGTATCAATATCATCAGTATCTCAATATCATATCAATCCCAATATAAATAGTATCACATTATAAGATCCGTCTCAACATCAATATTAAGCATATTACAAGAGTATACATATATTACAAATTCGCAACTAATCCACAAACCAATAAATTACTATATGAATAATTTCTCATATTCAAATCTCATGATCAAAGTTTAAGATGATACAGTTCTACCCAAAGTACTCAATTACATGCACAAAGGAGCATACAAGGTTCAATCATACTTAACAAAAGGTTAGAAGTTCACTTGTCTTATATAAAATCTCAAATCAAGTTAAAACCAACGGCTTCCCCATTCTACGATACTCTGGATCATCAAAATCTATTCAAATATCGCATTACAATCACATAACGAATCTAATAACACTAAAATCAATCAATTCAGAGTAAAAAGGTAAAATACTTAAAAAATTTATACCAAAAAAGGTAGCCAACATTTGAAATTTAATACATGAAAATGTTTCTCATGTAACAACGAGTTCAATGGTGAACACTATTTCAAAAATAGAGTTAAGATGAGGGAGAAATCATCAATTAAAATTTAAAAATCAAAGTCCAAAAAATTCTCAAATGCTATCATTAAAACCCAAAATTATAAGTTAAAAACATAAAGTAAACAATAAAAATCTCAAAATCCCTCTCTAAAATTAAGCTTGGAGTATTAAAAATTGTGAAAAATGAATAAAATATGTCTTTAAAAAATAGGAACTGTTTAGACAAATTATGTACTCCGTAAACGTGGAGCTTTGTCCCAATGGCATAAGAAAGGAAAATCTCAACTTCCTTCAGTAACATTGAAAGAAAAGACATCTACTCAAGTTGCTCAAGTTCTTAAAAGGTTGCTTCAATATGAAAGTGAGAGTAGTAGCAGAGATCATTATTGGAAGAGAACGAGAGTGTGCCCAAATGATTTGAGAGATGCTACTACAATTGTGGTTGAATTACATGACGAGACAAACAACTCTTCAAAGACCATAACAGTACCTCTCAAAGAAGTATGACTATTGAGTATATCTTAACTCTTCTTTTCTTATTATTTATCCTTTTCTTTGTAATGCAGGCAAACAAATGGGCAACTTCTATCTCTTGTGATGAGATCAAAGATACTTTAAAGTCTAATATCTATAATTATTCGACAATTGTTGTGTCCATATTTGATGGAAAGAAATTCATCCTAGATGTTTAATAGAATTTCATTTTGTCATGACCTAAACCTAGGGTTTAGGAGTGACATGGGGAATGGGAATTCTAGAGTCCCCAAATGATCCTTATAGCATCCATTCACACATTATCAGTACGAAAACATATATGAAATAGTAAACACATCGTTCTAAGGGATGGAAAAGTAGGACTTACACTATGGGGATATCATAAGGATAAGGATTAACATGGATTCACATAACATATAACATATAATGACTAAGGGACGGGTAAGTATGACTCACTATGGGACCAAATTGAAACTTAGGATCTTCCACATCATAAAATAAATCCATATCATGATATTTATAAGAAATTTATAGTAACCACATCTGATAGATAGGTATAATCATAATCATAATCTCCGAATATAACACATATCATATATCCGTATAAGTATCTACAAGATGTCCAATAATGCCTCTAGTCATAGAATAGAACGGGGGTCAAGACATGTCCGAGCTCACCCTCAAAGTAAAAGTAATATAAAGAAGGTAATATAAGGTAGATGGATAGTCACTTGTCCTTAGAATATAGGACTCACCACCACAACTTCTCAAACTCTGAACTAGCCATCAAATGGTGGATGAATATAGTCTCCAGTCCCTATATGGTTAGATCATATAGGCAAAAGTATGCATTAGTATATTTGAACGTACTAAGTATGTGAGTATTCAATAGATATGACTTATCAAATCTGCATTAAATGTTAGAAAACAAGGACACATAGTATAGAAAGAGATATATATAACAAAGAAGAGCAATATATGATATGCCATGAAATTCATAATGCATGAAATATCATAATAATTATATATAGAAGGGATGTGACCATAACCGGCATCTCAAACTCATGCGAGCTATTATATGAATTTGCCCAATGTAAACCTGTCATCGGGTGAGAGAAGATTACTTGCCAAAGGTAATCTATACCACACCTTACGACCCGGTCATTTCAGTGTGATGGCCACCTTTCTTACGATTCGATCATTTTAGAAGGATTTTCATATCATATTATATCATATCAAATGTGTAACCATTCCTTACGACCCGATCATTTTGATAATTGCTACCATATACCTATGCTAGCACATAGTTCAAGGAAAAGAAGAGGACCTTTGGGGATAGCCCTAATGCCCCCAATTCATTCGGTGCTAAGTCATCATCCCACAAGAATACTTATACATACACATGCTTTCAAAAGAGGTACAAGTCATTTCAAATCATTTCAATGCATACTTGGGATTAAAAGCCAAATATTCTCATAATCATTCATACTTAGGCTAAAAAGCCAAATCATAATTCAATCCATACTTTTCATGTATAGAAATAACTCATTCACTTATAACAGTATGATGTAAACACCTAATATGCTCAAAGAGCCAATAACAATAGATATTTATGTGATCATATTTTTGCCATATCCTTATTTGTGACCTTAACTCACCAAAATCATTTTCATCAAAATCTAATGCTCATGAATACTTTTGTCATGAATGATGTGAGAATGGCATGGGCAATATGGATTCAATCTTAAATCGACAATGCAATATGCAATCAAGTAAATCCATAAGTAAAATTCATATTCAAATTAAAATTTAGATTAATCATGCTTAAATCAAACTTTAAAGGGACACTGCATAATCAATTCTTCAAAAAGTTCATGAATTTCAACAAATTAGGGCTTAAATCACTTTAAAATCAACAATAAAACATAGTCCATATCTCAGTTGGATTAAATACACAATAATCTTAAGAACCCATATTTAAAGTAAACTAAATTTTATAAATCAAGTGTAATAGAGTTTGGATCTTCATGGCTGAAAGGGACCATGAATCAATCCCATATACCTAAGTTCACCAAGAAGAAACAAGAAGAATTTGATGAAAAATAGAGTCTTTCCTTGATTTCCAAGATAAGCCTTCACTAGAGTTCTTGAGGGGAGTTTTTAACAGAGAGTTTGAATATAATTCTAAGTATGAGAATGAATTTGAATGAGAGAAGAAGAGTATAGGTCATTTGAATGTCTTAACATATAGCATAGGAAGTCACAAAAATCCCTTAAGAGTAACCATAATTACAAAAATATCATTAATAAAATGGATAGAAAAATAGTGTCAGGGGTGCCTTGGGAGGGGTCTACAAAGGCACATGGACCGTGTGCCCTTCCGTGATCCAACACTTAGAAAAATTTTCACAGTCGAAAGTCCAAAATGGTAATTCTATACTTAGAATATTTGCATGCCAACATCTATACGGAGCACTTCACGGCCCATGTAGAGGTCATACGGACCCTGTGACCTCCCATGATGCCATACTTAGGAAAATTCTCCATTGATGAAGTTTGGATACGGTGATCCCATACTTAAAATTTTTTTATATCAATGCCGATAGGAATTCAGGGCCTGTGAAGAAGTAAACAGTCTTTAAGAGGTTTATGTTGTCCAAGACTTAGTCAAAATATGGTTTTCAAAGCCAAGGACACTTCATACAAACCTCCACATGGTCCATAAAGTGTCACACGAATTGTACGAGGTTCATGTGATGCGTGCCTTGGTCTTAAACTCCAAGTTAAGGCCAACACTTGTTACACAAGGCCAAGGGTCACCTCAAGGCCCCTCCACACAGCCCGTGGTGAGTCACACGACCAGTGGATGTACCCATAGGGTGTCATCTTGATCAAAACTTTTTGGAACCAAAATCTAAGCACCGTTAAGATCATAGAAAGTCTGGATCCTTACACATTTCTTCCCTTTGGGCTATCATTCATGAAAAAATCTCTAGATGAGATGTAGATTTCACTTCCTCTCTTAAAGATGAGATTTAATCAATTATCAAGGAAATGGAATGCAAAGATGTGGACGTCTCATCTTTAAGAAAACTATTGGATTCCTTCTTAAGTGTTCTACCTCATATGACCAAGTACGATCAACTCTCCATGACATGGATAAGGAGGTCACAAGAAAAGAGTTGTTCCTAGCAGTAGGCAAATGCCTTTTAAATGCCACATTTGAGGAGTACGAGAAGGTTAGGATGATGTCCTTTTTTCAGCAATCGTTGGGTAATATGAAAAAGAAGATAAAAGAGTGATACAAAAAGGCACAAACTTTTGAAGTTCTTTTAGCAACTGTCAAAGATGAAGTCGAAGAGGTCAATCTAGCCACCTCACTTTGACCAGTATATCACTCTAAGCAGATTTAGAATTTAAATTTATTAGGTTTGATTTTCGTACTCTTCGTAAGAAAAGTACAAAACCTAACTTATAACTTTGTAAATTTAGAGTGGTATGGTATAGAAATTAAGGCCCGAACCACTTATTGAAGGAACAAAAAAAACAAAGGCACATAAATTATAAGGTTATAATTGAATAAAGTTCAGTATTTGTTATAAATCTCTGAGAATTTTTCAAGTTGTATAAGAGTTCTGTTTGAAAGCAAAGCGGGAAAATTATACAAGTGCACATTAAAATTCTTTTGTTGTGGGGAAAAGTGAACTTTCTTGAATTATTATTCTTTTAGGAATAAAAAAAAGTGACAGAATTTTGTTCCATGTTGTGAGATGATTTTGATGTAGACTTTTTTTTCCATATAGAGGATCAACAAAAAGAAAAAAAAAGATACATATTGATTACTACTCCCATCGTCCAACTTTACTTGGCCCCTATACTATTTTGGGATGTCCAACAATACTTGTCTAATTTATGAAATCAAAAGATAATTTTACACTTAGTTCCTAATTTACCCTTATTATTAATTATAATCATTTTCCTATTACATTTTTCAAGATATCATATTTATTATATTCAAAAGATAATTTAATAAAATTACCCCATCATTTACTACTTCTTCATCCCTGTGTCAAGTCAATAGGGGTCAAGTAAAGTTGGACGGAGGGAGTAATAAATTAAATATTTTCTTTACTAATTTGCTCGGACTCTCCAAAAATATTATTGTACGCGTAATGAATCCTTGCAAAATACACTACTTGAAGAATTTGACATGAACATGATGACATTTTTTAAGAGTTCAAGCAACATAGATTAATGATCTAAATATTTTTGTATTCTTTTAAATGATCTTTTAAAAAATGCAAATAATCTTTGAATTGTTTTTATTCATATGTGCTTGGTGAAGTTAAAGTTTGGTGGAACACCAAAAGATCAGAAAAATTACAATTACAGAAAGTGAGCGTGATAGTAACAAGGACACATATATGATTTTTAAATCACTGCATTTATATTTATAAGTCCAAGGATGAGATTAGAAAATTTCAAGTAAGCCTTCTGCAAACTCAAAAATCTTCAAGCTTTGAGAATCTGAGATTATCCAAATACAATACCAACTTATCCATTACTTTTCTATTTATTGTGGATGTCGAGTTAACCCTTAATGCTAGGAATTCAGGCTATATA
>JAOTQJ010167707.1:11789-26067 GCA_025642045.1 Solanum sejunctum | reverse complement strand
CATATCATATCATATCATATCATATCATATCATATCAAAAAGTGTAACCATTTCTTACGACCTTGTCTTTTCGATAATCGCTAGTATATACCTTTGCTAGCACATAGTTCAATAAAAGGAAGAGGACCCTTAGGGATAGCCCTGATGCCCCCATTCTATTCGATGCTAAGTCAACATCCCATAAGAATACTTATACATATACATGCGTTCAAAGGAGGCATAAGTCATTTCAAATCATTTCAATGCACATTTGGGCTTAAAATCCAAACATTCTTCATAATCATTCATACTCGAGCTAAAAAGCCAAATCATAATTCAAATCATACATACATATATAGAAATAGTTCATTTACATATATCGAGATGGTGTAAACACCCAAAATGCTCAAAGAGCCATATCATAGACATTTAATTATGTGATCACATTCTTGTCATAACCATACTTTTATCAAAATCATATACATAAACATAATTGGGCTTAACCCACTTCATAAAATTCAATGCTCATGAATGCATATGTCATCAATGATGTGAGAATAGCATGAGCAGTATATGTTCAATCTTAAATCAATAACACAATATGAGTTTCAAGTAAAATCCATAAGAAAAATCAACACTCAAATATAATTTAGATTATCCATGCTTAAATCAAACTTTAAAGGGACAATGCATATTCAAATCTACATAATGGTCATATAGTTCAACATATCAGGGCTTAAATCAGCTTAACATCAACATTAAAGCATAGCCTATAATCTAATTGAATTTAATAAATAATAATCTTCAAAATCTATAATTAAAGTAAGCTTAAATTCAACAAATTAAGTGTAAAAGAGTTTGGTTCTTCTTGGTTGAAAGGGACCAAAAATTAATCCCACATACCTAAGTTCACTAAGAAGAAACAAGAAGAATTTGATGACAAATGGAGTGCTTCCTTGAATCCCAAGCTAATTCTCCACTAGAGTCTTTGAGAGGAGTTCTTAAGAGAGTTGAATAAGTGTGATAATGAATTTGAATTAGAGGAAAAGAGTATAGGTCATTTGAATGTCTTTAGATAGCATAGAAAGTCACAAAAGACTCTTAGAAGAAACCACAATTATGAAAACACCATTAACGAAATGAGTAAAAAAGATGTTGCCATGGGTCCTGTGGGAGCGTATATGACCCATACCAAGGTATACAGTCCATGTGCCCTTCTGTGATCTGATACTTAGAAAAAGTTTCACTGATAAATGTCCGAAAAGGTAATTCCAAACGTAGAAAATTTCACACCAGCACCATACGGAGGGCTTCATGGCCCGTGAGAGGTAACATGAACCGTGTGGCCTCCCATGAAGCTTCACTTAGAAAATTTCTTTGTTGATAAAGTTCCAAGATAGTGATCCTATATTTAGAAAATTTTTACTCCGAGGCCCATACAAAAGGCCTCACGGACCGTGAAGGTCTATACGGTTTGTGAGAGGTCCATGTATAAAGTGCCTTGTCCAAAATATGGATTTTCACAGCCAAAGCCCTCCATATGGTCCACCATGGACCGTGTGGGGTTCATGTGAGGTGAACCTTGGTCTTAAACTCCACATAAATGCCAACACTACACATAAGGCCAAGGGCCACCTCGAGGACCTTTACACAATTTGTATACCTTCACACGACCCATAAAGGTTTCCTTGAAGTGTCACCTCGGTCCAAAATTTTTCAAAACCAAATTTCCAAGCTCTATTAAGGTTATACAAAATATAGGTCCTTATATCATCTCCCCTTGGAAACATTCGTCCTCGAATGTGCTAAAACAAGGCTTGAGGTAGAACATGAAACATCAAAACATAAGATATAATGCATGTTTCACCATTTGAAAATCATAAAGTCATTAAAACTCATATCAAAACATATTCAAATTATTTAAAAGATCTTAAAACTCATTTTCATGTACATGTATGTATGTCATGTCATGAAATACAAAAGTGAAAGAATTAGGACCTCTTGGAATAGGAATAACATAATACCTTAGGCTTGAGTAGATTCAAAAAGATGGGAATATTATTTCATCATGTCCAATTCCATCTCTATGTAGCACTGTCACATGTTGATTCCTCCAAAGCACCTTAATAGAAGCCACATCCTTGTTGTGCAGCCGCTTCACTTGCCTATCTAAAATCTCAATCGAAACTTCGTCATAAGATAAGTTCTCCTAAACCTCAACACCTTCCAAAGGCACAATGGTACTAGGATGACCAATCAATTTCCTCAACATAGACAGATGAAAAATTGGGTGAATAGAACTCAAATTCGAAGGCAAATCCAACCTAAATGCCAAATCTCAGATCTGCTCAACAATCTCATAAGGACCTATATACCGGGGACACAACTTGCCCTTCTTGCCAAAATACTTTACGCCCTTTATAGGTGAGACCTTCACATACACCCAATCACTAACATGAAACTCAAGGTCCCTCTTTCTTACATCCGAATAGGACTTTTGGTGACTTTGAGCCATCTTCAACCCCTCCCAATCAACTTCACCTTCTCCATAGCCTCTAATACCAAATCAGGGCCAATCAAAGCCATCTGTCCAAACTCAAACCATCCTACTGGAGATCTACATCTCCTAACATATAAATCTTTAAATGGTGCTATACCAATGCTAGCATAAAATCTATTGTTATAAGCAAACTCAATGAGTGGTAGATGATCATCCCAATTACCCTTGAATTCCAACACACAAGCACTCAACATATCTCCAAAGTTTGAATTGTCCTCTCAACTTGTCCATCGGTTTGAGGATGGAAGGCGGTACTCAACTTCACCTTAGTACCAAGTCCAAGTTGGAATGACCTAAAAAATGTGAAGTAAATTGGGTGCCACGATCCGTTATAATAGACCTAGGCACACCGTGCAACCTCACAAACTCTTGGATTATCTCGACAATATATAACCTTGCATAATCTTTGGCATTAAAGGTAGTCTTGACTAGTAGGAAATAAGCCAACTTATTCATCCGATCAATAATAACCCAAAATGAATCAAATTACCTTCAAGTCCAATGCTAACCACCCACAAAATCCATGTCCACATCTTTCCTCTTCGAAGTGGGAATCTAAATATCATTGGCTAAACAACCAGGCCTTTAGTGCTCTACCTTCACTTGTTGAAATTAAGGCATTTAGATACAAACTTGTCTATATCTTTCTTCATACGATGCCATCAATACTCTTCCCTCAAATCTAAGTACATGTTGGTACATCTCAGGTTAATAGAATAATGAGAGTTATGGGCCTTACTCATGATCACCCTCCTAAGATCATCCACATCAAGAACACACAACCGATCTTTATATTGAAGCACACTTTCTCTCTCGTAGGAGAAAACCTCTATCTTCTTTTTAGCAACCAATTTCATTAACTCAACCAATGATGGGTCTAGATCTTGCTTACCCTTAACATAAAAAACTATAGAATATTCAGCCCCATTCTGAACATGAATACCACCATCATTAGAGTCGGCCAACCTAACGCCCAACCTAGCCAGATAGTGAACATCCTTTTCCAACTCCTTCTTTTCTTCCTCAACATGAGCCAAACTTCCCATAGATAACCTACTAAGAGAATCGGCTGTAATATTTGCCTTACTGGGATGATATTACATACTCATATCATAGTCCTTATGGAGGTTCAACCATCTTTTTTGCCTCAAGTTAAGATCCCTTTGGGTGAATACATATTGCAAAGTCTTGTGGTTGGTGAAAACCTCAATATGAACTCTATAGAAATAATGTCTCCAAATTTTCAAAGCAAACACCACCGCCGCTAACTCAAGATCATGAGTCTAGTAATTACGTTTATGCACTTTCAATTGCTTCAATACATATGCTATCACCTTACCATGTTGCATAAGCACACAAACCAACCCAATTCTAGAAGCATCACAATACACCAGAAACCTTTCTAAGCCATCCGCTAGAGTCAAAATAGGAATCGAGGTAAGTCAATCTTTCAAAATCTGAAAAACTCTTCTCACATATATCCGGCCATACAAATTTAGCTTTCTTTTGAGTCAACTTAGTCAATGGAGATGCAGTAGATCAGAAAAGTTCAACAAACCTTTTATAATAACCAGCCAACCCAAGAAAAGTTTTAATATCTGAAGGAGTAGTGGTCTAGGCTAATTCTTCACGGGATCAGTTTTCTTCGGGTCAACCTTAATACCATCCCTAGACACCACATGACCAAGAAAAGCTACCTCACCTAACCAAAACTCACATTTGCTAAAATTAGCATACAATTTACTTTCTCCCAAGGTTTGATGAACCAACCTCAAATAATCCATATGGTCCTGCTTACTTCGGGAATAAATAAGGATATCATCGATGAAGACAACCATAAAACTATGAAGAAATAGCTTGAATACCCAATTCATAGGATCCATAAACACAACAGAAGCATTAGTCAATCCAAACAACATCACCGCAGATTCAAAATACCAATACCTAGTCCAAAAAGCCATTTGAGAAATGTCACACCCTAACCTTCAATTAATGATAACCAGAATTGAGGACAATCTTTGAAAAATAGGTGGCCCCTTGAAGTTGATCAAATAATTCATCGATCCTTGGTAACAAACTTATTGTTGATGGTTATCTTATTCAATTGTGTATAATCAATGGACATCCAAAAAGACTCATTTTTCTTTATTACAAATAATACTGGAGCACCCCATGGAGATATACTTGGCCAGATTAAGGCTTTCTCTAATAAACCCTTCAACTGATCTTTCAAATCAGCTGGTGCCATATGATAAGGAGGAATACATATGGTTGCATATCCGAGAGAAGATATATGACAAAGTCTACTTCCTTTTCAAGAGGAATACTGGGCAAATCTTTAGGAAACACACCTACAAACTTATTCACCATTGGAAATGATTCAAGAGTGGGTGACTCAGATTCCATATCCTTTCCCTCACAATATGGTAAATACATCCCTTGAAAATCATCTTTCGAGCCTTAAGGTAGGAAATAAGCTGACCTTTAACAGCAGAGTCACTACTCTTCCATTCAAGTGAAATGACCCTAAAAAGTGCCCGAAAATGTGCCTCGAAAATATCCGAAATCATAATTTCCATATATCTCAAAATCCATGTGTGATATTGAAAATTCAACTTCATAATCTTGTTCAGGGGATCTAATTGAGTGGAAATTTTTTTTGACCCCGGTTTAAGAGCAAATGATTAGCAATTCTAATTTTCATAATTTTCCATATTCGATATTGATCCGAGACATGCTAGGACGTGTGTATGTTATGCTAGGAGGCTTGTTTAGGGTTCCTTTGGGTTCCCTATTTGCCATGTCACATCTAGGCCCCTAGCCTTGGGTTATGATAAACTTGGTATCAGAGCACTAGATTTTTAGATCCTCGGAGTCCAAGAAACTGTGTCGGTTAGAGTCTTATTCATGGTTGTGTTGTGCACCGCAACTATGAGTAGGAGGCTTTGAGCCATTTTAGGAAATTCTTCCGTTCTTCATGTTCTAAGTTATGCTATAGAGTTAAAATAAGGTTTTACCCCCCTAACGATTGTTATTTTCTATGCTAGATTATGCCTAACATAGGAGGAAGAAGAGCCCGCACACCCGAGGAAAAACTGTCTCATAGAGAGCTTTGAGATGCTCTCACTTTGCTTGCACAAGTTATGGCTAATCAATCCAACCAAGGGGTCCAAGCCCCACATGCTCCTACACTAGCTTTTCGGGTGAGAGACTCTATGATAATGAATCCCCTGGAGTTCTGTGGGTCTAAGGTAGATGAGGACCCTCAAGATTTCATTGATGAGGTCTATAAGGTATTGGCTATCATGGGTATGAGGTCAGAAGATAAGGCAGAGTTAGCGGCCTACTAACTCAAGTGGGTAGCACAAATATGGTACAACCAATGGAAGGAGGAGTAGGGAGTCAACAATGTGGTGCTTTGAGAAGAGTTCAAGGTAGTCTTTCTTAATGGTTCTTCCCTCTTGAGCTTAGGGAAGCGAAATTAGTAGAGTTCATGAACTTGAAACAAGGATCTTTAAGTGTGAGGGATTATTCCCTCAAGTTAACTCGACTCTCTAAATATTCTCCCCACTTGGTGGTAGACCCAAGGTCTAGAATGAATAAATTTATGATGAGTGTTTCCAAATTGGTGAGTGAGTAATGCTGGTGCACTATGTTGATTAGTGACATGGACTTGACCCATTTGATGACCTATGTCAAACAAATAGAACATGAGAAGTTGAGAAAGAGAAAGGGTTATGAGTCTAAGAGGGGCCCATTTTGATGATAAATTCCAAAGTCGAAGTGGTGGTCGGTTCCACCAAGGACAAGGCTCTTCTCATGCTTCTAGTAGGGGTTTGTGAATGACTTCCCAAGGACCCAAGGTGTTGGTATTGTGGTTCCTAATGATGTGTGTCCAAGATATGGTAAGGGTTATAAGGGCACATGATTGAGAGACACTAATTCATGTTATGGTTATGGGGAAGTGGGACACAAAAAGATTGATTGCCCTAGTTATTGCAACAAGGGTAAAGATGTTCATCCTCAAGGACAGGGTGCCAATGCAGTTCCTTTGGGGTAGGGGTGGACAACAAGATGGTTCCCCAAGACACAATCAATTTTATGCTTTGCATAGGAGGCAAAAGGTTGATATGGTGCCCGACATCATTACTGGTATGCTTAAAATCTTTGATTTTGATGTGTATTCTTTGATTGATCCAGGTGGCACTCTTTCTTTTATTACCCCCTTTGTTACCAAAAAGTTTCATATTGAGCCTGAATTGTTATATGAGTCATAATAAGGTGTCTACTCATATTGGTGCATCTATTATTGTTGGAAAAGTCTATAGTAATTGTCCCATTAGCATCTTGCATAAAATATTGCCTTGTGATCTTGCTGAGTTAGACATGGTTGATTTTGATATCATTTTTGGGATGGATTAGTTACATGCATACTATGCCTCGATTGGTTGTAGAACCCATAGAGTCAAATTCTAATTCCCAAATGAACCTGTTCTTGAGCAGGAGAGTCATGATGTGGTGGTAAAGGGTAGGAGAGTCATGATGTGGTGGTAAAGGAGAGACCCTAAGTTGATCTCTAAGGGGTGTCTTTATCATCTTGTGAGGGTTAAGGATGTGAAGTCCAAAGTCCTTCCCATAGAGTCGGTTCTGGTTGTAAGTGAGTTCCTTGATGTCTTTCCAAATATCATCACTAGTGTTCCTCCCGAAAGGAAAATAGATTTTGGTATAGACCTCCTCCCCGATACTCAACCTATTTTTATTCCTCTTTACTGCATGGCCCCACAGATTTAAAGGAGTTGAAGAAGCAATTGAGGGACTTATTGGAAAAGGATTTCATTAGACCTAGACAATCACCTAGGGGTGCACTGTTGTTATTTCTGAAGAAGAAGGATAGGTCTCTTAGAATGTGCATTAACTACCGACAACTTAATAAGGTCACCATCAAGAATAGGTATCCTCTTCCAAGAATTAGTCATTTATTTGACAAATTGCAAGGGGCTAGATACTTCTCTAAGATTGATTTTTAGTTTGGTTACCATCAAGTGAAGGTGAGGGAGTGTGATATTCCTAAGATGACCTTTCGGACTAGGTATAGGTATTATGAATTTCTGGTCTTGTCTTTTGGGTTGACTAATACACTAGCCATCTTCATGGATCTAATGAATAGGGTATTCATACCCTACCTTGATTCATTTGTTGTGATATTCATTGATGATATTTTGATCTATTCTTGTGGTGAGCAGGGGCATAGGGCTCATTTGAGGGTTGTATTGTAAAGATTGAGGGAAGATAAGTTATATGCTAAGTATGAGAAATGTGAATTTTGGTTGAAGGAGATTGCCTTTCTAGGTCATGTGGTGTCAAGGGATGGTATTAAGGTGGACCCTAAGAAGATAGATGTGATTAGATATTGGCCTAGACCATTGACCCCGTCGGATATTAGGATCTTTTTGGGCTTAGCAGTTTACTATTAGAGGTTTGTGGATGAGTTCACTTCTATTGCCTCTCCCGTGACAAAGTTGACTCTAATGAAAGGCAAATTTGTGTAGTCTGATGAGTGTGAATTGAGTTCCTAAATCACCCTTACTTTGTCACTACCGAAAGGGCTAGATGGACTTGTTGTGTATTATGATGCTTCTCAAGTTTGTTTAGGTTGTGTGTTGATGCAAAATAGAAAGATGATAGCCTATGCTTCTAAACTACTCAAAGTGCATGAAAAGAATTATCCAACCCATGATCTTGAGTTAGCCGAGATTGTGTTTGCATTAAAGATTTGGAATCACTATTTGTATGGGGTGCATGTTAATATGTACACCAATTATAAGAGCCTCTAATATGTCATCACTCAAAAAGATTTCAAGTTGAGGCAATAGAGGTGGTTAGAACTTCTTAATGACTATGATATGAGTGTGAATTATCATCCTGATAAGGCTAATATTGTGGCGGATGCTTTGAGTAGGGTGTATATGGGTAGCCTTGCTCATGTTTATGGTGGCATAGGGTGGCTAGGGAGGTCCATTGATTGGCTAATTGGGAGTTAGGTCGGAAGAGGGTGATGATGGTATTGTTGTTGTTGTTGATGGTTCTAATTGGTTGATGAGATGAAAGCTAAGCAAGATCTTAATCCCTCTTTGTTAGAATTTAAGGCATTGGTAAAAGATGGTAGGGTGGAGGTTTTCTCCCAAGGGGGAGATGGTGCTCTTGGGTACTAAGCTAGTTTGTGTGTGCCTTGTGTTGATGGCTTGAAGGAAAAGATTCTTGATGAGGCTCATGGTTCTTCTTACTCTATTCACCCGGGGTCTACTAAGATGTATAGTGATTTGAGAGAGGTATATTGGTAGGGAGGCATGAAGAGGGACATTGCCAAATTTATATCCGATTGCCATAGTTGCCAACAAGTCAAAGATAAACATCAAACGTTGGGTGGCCTAACCCAAGACATAGAGATTCCCACTTGGAAATGTGAAGAGATTAATATGGATTTTGTGGTTGGGTTGCCTAAGACTAGAGAGGGTTTTGATTCCATTTGGGTTAGGTTTATAGTATGACAAAATTGGCTCACTTTTTACCGGTTAAGACTATATATGGGGCTGAAGAGTGTGGTGATTGGGTCTATTTAAAGGTGTCACCCATGAAGGGTGTGGTCCATTTTGGTAAGAAGGGTAATTTAAGCCCTAGATATATGGGTCCTTATAGTATGATAAGGTGTCTTGGTAAGGTAGCTTACGAGTTGGGTTTGCCTAATGAAAATGGAATTGTTTCTTTCGGTCTTTCACGTATCTATATTGAGGAAGTGTGGGGGTGATCCTAATGCTATTGTACCACTTGATATTGTGGGGGTAGTTGAAGACAACTTTTCATATGAAAAGGTTCCAGTGGAGATCATGGATAGAAAAGTTAAAAGGTTGATGAACAAGGATGTTGCTTCCGTTAAAGTTCTTTGGAGAAATCAACAAGTTGAAAGTGGTACTTGGGAGTCTGAAGCGGATATGCGAAAGTGATACCCCTATCTTTTCAATCCCACTCAATCCTAAGGTACTAATTGTAAGTCTTCTATGTGATTTCTTGTCTCATGTTCCATCCCCTAAGTCATTTGCATGCATTTATATTTACATTGACATAGTTCATGATGATTTTTACACTTACAATGAGATTCTGAAAATGATGTTTCAAGTATATTGGTACATTCTTTTTGGGGCTGATTTCTTCACGATTACTCTTCTCATATATGTTTCTTTGACATTCGGGGATGAATGTTCCTAAGAGGGAGATATTGAAGCGACTCCAAAAAGTGTCCAAAATGTGCCTTGGAAGTTTTTGGAATAATAGTTTTCATATAACTAAAAGTTCATATGCGATATCATAAGTCCGACTTCATATCTTGGTTTAGGGAGTCAAATTGAGTAGGAAATGGGTCTAACCCTATTTTAAGAGCAAACGATTAGCAATTTTAATTTTCATAATTTTCCTCATCTATAATTGATCCACAATAGAGTTGTAATACGTAGTTGGCATGAACATGTGTTAATTTTGACTCCACGGAATGTCTGCATCACAGACCAGACGCGGACCTTTGTATTTTTTGCCAATGATTTTATCTCGGTTGAACGCTTTTGGGTTTTGAGCCTAAGTGTTCCTATGTGTAAAAGTACCTACAATTAGCCTTATTTCACCTTCATATCATTCAAGACATTCCCCAATACTCTCTCAAACACTTAGACAATATTTAATCTCCTAAATTTAAGTCTCCAAACTCATCCAGATCTTAAGGTTCTCATCCAAGCTTCTAGCCTCCATCTCCAATCTTCATCAAGTCATTCCCCAAAGCTAAATTATGTGGATTTCTTTCATAGGCTCCTTTCACCCATGACACCCAAGCTTCCATTTACTCAAATTTGCATGATTTAAAGTTGATTTACTCATAGGTCTTGCTTATTATGAAATTCACTGCACACTATGTTATGGCTTATGAAATTATGTTTATTTTCCTATGTTTTAAGCTATGAATCTAAGATATATAGTGAGATTTGATGAAGGGTTTTGATATATATTACTTGAGTTTATTACCAAGTATTGATTGATGGTTTTACATTGGACTTCCTTGCATGATCTCATACCTAAATTCCATAGTTTTACACTAGCACTACACACAAGTCAAGTGTTTTATAAAATATTCGGTTATGGTTATCTTGAGGAATTGAAGGTCCAATGCATGTCTTATGAGTTGAATGACTATATGATGATAAAATAAATGTATGTATATAGTTTTCTTTTATATGGTGTTGGAATGTAACCATGCCCTATCGGGGGTTGTGCGCCGGGTAACCATGTCGAGGAGTTTGTATCTTGATAATCATATAGGAGGGGGGGGGTTAGTACCTTGGTCACCAAGGGTGGTAGGGTGCTAATCCACCAACCATGTTGGGAGGTTTGTACCTTGACAACCATGTCGAGGTGTTTGTACCTCGGTCACCAAGGGTGGGAGGATGCACGATCCACCAACTAATTGATGGAGTTGGTACCCTCAATCACCAAGGATGGTAGGGTACGACAATCTACCAATATGATACTAGTCTATTCTTACACATGTATTGTTTTCTATATAAGCATGATTTACTATGTAGCATCTCACATGCATAACATGTTGTTATATGCTACTCATTGCCTATGCTTATGCATTATGACTATGTTACTTATCTCTTGTTGCATTGCGTCCTACATACTTAATATATTCAAACATACTAATGCATACTCTATTCCTACATGATGTCACAATGTAGGAATCACGGTCCCACTTTGAAACGACTATAAAAGTGCCTAAAAATGTGCCTAAAAATGCCTAGAATCATAATTTTAATTTATCTAAAAATTCTTTATTTATTTCAAAAATTTGACTTCATATTCTTGTTCAGGGGGTCAAATTTAGGGGGTAAAGTATCTAACCCCAATTTTAATCAACCATATCGAATTATGAATTTTTCAAGAATGCAAAGATAGTATGTCAGGTGTCCCGCTTCTACGATGTGCCAGTGTATATTTTTGAGCCTGGTTTTTGTACTCGATCCAATACTTTTATGTCTTGGGCCTACTTAGCCATATTTCACCCTCGTATCATCCTTAACATTCCCTAATACCCTCTTAAACACTTAGACTCATATTTCACCCTAAATTCAAGTCCCAAAACTCAAGAGTGATCTGAAGGATTTCTTCGAGGATTTGATTCAAGCTTCAACTCTCCATCTCCAATATCTTTCATGGGTTCTCCAAAGTTAAGCTATGTGGGTTTCTTTCATGGGTTCCATTCACCCATGATGCCCAAGCTTTATTTTCTTACAAATTTCATGAATTAAAGATGATTTATTCATGGGTCATGATTATTATGAAAATCACTGCACATTATGTTTGAGTTTATGAAATTATGACTGTTTTACCATGTTTTGAGCTATGAATCTAAGATATATTGAAAGGTTTGGTGAAAGGTTTTGATGTTTATTGCTTAAGGTGTTTCCAAGTATCTGTTGAAGCTTTTACATTAAATTTACTAGCATGATTTCACTCTTGAATTGCATGGTTTTAACTAGCCCTACAGACCCTCTAAGTGTTTGATAAAATGTCCGGATGTGGGTTCTTGAGGAATTGAAGGTCCAAAGCATGCCTTATGAGTTAAATGACTCTATGATGATGAAATGAATATGTATATGAGTTATCTTTATGATAAGTATCTATGTTATTATAGGAGGACAACTTTGGTGGAGGGTGTGATGTGCATCAACCATTGTTAAGGGGTTGATACCTTGACCACCTAATTGGAGGGTGTGATGTCCATTAACTAGTAAGGGGTTGATACCTTGACCACCTAATTGGAGGTTATGATGTCCATTGACCAGCAAGGGGTTGATACCTTGGCCACCTAAGTAAAGGATGTGATGTCCATTAAACATTATTGAAGGGTTGATACCTTGGCCACCTTGAGAAAGGGTGTGATGTTCATTTATCGATTAAGGGGTATATACAAGGGGGTGCCTAACCTTTGATTCTAACCACTAGTTGCTTGGTCTATGATGATGGTCTCCTTCTACTTATGCATTATGATTTATATAAGCATGATTTTACCTCAAGCATCATTCATGCATGTTATATCATTATTATTGCTATGCATTGTCTATGTTTATGCATTTTGATTATGTTGCCTATCTCTTGTTGCATTGCATCCTACATACCTTGTACATTCATATATACTAACGCATACATTATGCCTACATGATGTTACCATGTAGGGACTGGAGCTCCATTTGGTCATGCTCCTCCTCCTCATGTTTAGTATCTTCTATTCAAGCTAGTTGGTGAGTCCCCATGTTCGAGGGCAATATCAATGTTCCTATGCTATGTATTAAAGACTATCTTTCCCTTTTTGGTATACTTTTACTATGAGGGTGAGCCTGGTTGCTTGTCTTGGCCCCCCTTAAGTTGTATGTTAGAGGTGTTGTTGGACAAGATATGTATTGTGCTTGAGCTTTGACTCACTTATGATATTCAAGCTATTTAAACATAAGTCTCTCTCCCGTAGTCCCAATTTCCCCCTTGTTCATATTTCTTATGATGAACTATATCGCTTCGCAACCTAGGATGAGTGATGATATGCTATGAGGCTTGTTTGGGGTTTGGATTCCCCATTCGTCTATCACATCTAGGCTCTAGGATTGGGTCGTGACATACTTGATCATCCTCCTCCACGTGGCTAGTATGATATTACTCAAGCTCTTTGGTGAGTCCTCCATTTCAAGGAAGATGCTTATGATCTCATGCTATGTTTTAAGACTATTATTCTTTTATGTAAATGTTTACTGTAAAGGTGAGTCCGATAGCTTGTCTTGGCCCCTGCTAAGTATCTAAGTTTTAGAGGTGTTGTTAAACATATTTGTATTATTCTTTAAGCTTTCTCTGACTCTTATTGTTTATGATATGAGAATCGTCCCTTAGCCCTGTTTGTCCTTATCTACTATTCTTGTTTTATGTTATTGCTTCCGCGATCAAGGAGGTGCGTATGATATGGTAGTAGGCTTGTTTGAGGTTCCTTTAGGTTCCCCATTCTTCTTGTCATGTCTAGACCTTAGGCTTAGATCGTGACATCAAAAATGGGCTCATCCGAAAAATGAAACTTAAATTTTTGACTTATACAATCTATAAAGGCATATGAAGCATGCAACCAATCCATCATGAGAATAACATCAAAATCAAACATGTCAAGTTCCACAAGATCATAAGGAAAGACTTTATGCAACACAGAAATAGGATAACCCCGATAGACTCTATGAGCAACAATGGTTTCACCCATGAGATTATAGACTGAAAAAGGCTCCCAAAAGATTTTAGGACTCAAACCAAACTTAAAAGCCAATAGAGGAGTTACAAAAGATAAATTGGTACCCGGATCAAGCAAAGCATATATATCAAAATCAAAGACTTTTAAGATACTAGTCATACCATTAGAGTCTCATCAACTTCCTGATGATTATGCAAAACATAAAACTTATTGTTTCTTGGGGCAACACATTGTGGATCTCTTTGCTGGCCTTGAACACCTTAAGCCACTAGACCTTGACCCTTCTGAGTAACTTTAAGATAATCAACAATCCTATGGTTCTTATCACCACCCCCAAAGGATGCACCCAACTCCCTCTAACAAGCACCCATGTGATTCCTTCCACTCTTGTCACCGAGAAAATAATGGTCCACCAC
>JAOTQJ010167707.1:0-11689 GCA_025642045.1 Solanum sejunctum | reverse complement strand
TCACAAGTATAAGAGCATACTTAGAGAGAATTGTGAACTTGAGGGCAAATCATTTCAATGCACACTTGGGTTTAAAAGCAAAATATTTTTTATGATCATTCATACTCGCTCTAAAAAGCCAAATCATACTTATCATGCATAGGAATAGCTCATTCACATATATCGAGATGGTGTAAACACTTAAAATGCTCAAAAAGCCATATCATAGACATTTATGTGATCACATTCTTGTCAAAACCATACCATTATTAAAATCATATACATAAAACATAATTGGGCTTAGTCCACCTCATAAAATTCAATGCTCATGAATGCATATGCCATGAATGATACAAGAATAGCATGGGTGATATCAATTCAATTTTAAATTAATAATACAATATGCGATTCAAGTAAATCCATAAGAAAAATCCATATTCGAATCACAATTTAGATTACCCATGTGATGTTGCCCAAGTTACACCTCCTTTTTGAGGATAAAGCGGTCATTGTCAAGAAATAGAACCTAGAAAAGGTTAGGGTTGAACCCAAAGGGAATACCTAGACTTAAGATAATTCAAGCAATACAATTTGAGTGATTAACCAACTTATTAGAACAATCAATAGAAAAGTAAACCAAACTAACACACATGAGTGAAATCAATATGGAGATAAACTAGGGTATTGTGTTCCCTATGATTCCCTAACTTAGTATCACTGGATAACCTAATTCGTTTCTAGTGTGTAGCATGCAAGATAGTAAGTTAAGCTCACCAAACCCTTTGGTCTAGGAGATAGACGAATATACCTATGTGACTTGGCCCATTTCCGTCGTGTGAATTACTAACCCTTACCTATTAGTCCCAGTACAACTTCCCCTTTGCCTAGTTTGGTTGATTAGATGAGAACACATTAATTGAATCTTGTTAGTTAATCTCTTTTCCTATTTATTACTATCTTGGTCCAGTCAGTAACACTAGGTGGTTTCTAAAGTTGTCCATAACTAGAAAACATACAAAGCGAAGTGAGTTAATTAATACATGCATGCAGCACAGTTTCCAAGAATTATGAATTATCCAGTGTTACCTTGTTAGTTCTTCATGGCTCCCATAATTCTAGTTATGGATGTAGGAACTCATGATTTGTGTAGATGCAAGACTTATGAATTGAAATAGCATAGTATAGCACTTGCACAATTGAAATAAGAATAAGCAAATCCAACTTCAAAGAGAGTCACAAGATTAAATATGAATTCAAGTTACAAGTGTTTCTCAAAACTCTCTAATGTTATCTCACTATTTTTCCTCTCTAATTCTCAAGTTCTCTATGTACTATGCATAAAGTTGATGAAAAAATAACCTAAAAATCTATTTATAATATTTAAAATACAAGTCCTAAACATAATAGGATAGATGGATTACCACGCCTCACGAATAGGTTTACAGGCTGTATTACATTCCATGGCCCATAGTTGGTGTCCCATACAGTGTAGGCCGTAGTTGGGGTCCTATATATTATTGCTGGAAAAGTAAAATTCAAGTCTATAATACCTCTTTATGACCTGTAAAGTAGTGTACAACCCATAAGGTCGTTTTGTCTGATGAATCTTCAGAAAGTCCCTAATCTCTGATCCTCAGGGCACGAACCATGTTCTACAACTCGTTAATCAATCCATGACCCATTTGCATATTCACAGAATCAACTTTATAAAATCAGCCCCTCACTGAAATTATCCACGAAACCCACTCCATGACCGATACAGTGAACTATGAACCATAAAGGATCTCATATTGCATCAAAATCAACAACTTCTGTACTTTCTTCCCAAAATCAAGGCCAACCCTGGAATCCTGCAAATACAATACAAAAACACACAAAACCAACTAACATCACATTAATAACACACAAAATTGCAAGTTTTAATCACAAAAGTGTTGTATTTTGCTAGCACATCAACACCCTCAACTTAAAATTGTTGCTTGTCCTTAAGCGAAGGACTCAATCTATATAAGTAATATTGTAACACATAAACTTCAACCCAATGACATACATCACATCAATATTAAACTCAGATATCCACACACCTTTTCAAAATTGAATTAAAGATCCATCTAGCAAACCAATACAGACTAGTGCATGTGATAACACAATATGACAGGTGAGATACTATCAACAATCCACAATCACTGGATAAGTCGAACGCTAACAGTGCAATGTAAGTTCCCTCACAAAAAGAAGTCTCACATCTGATACTCAATGATGTTTTTATTTATAACCTTGAGACTATGCAAAATTGCCCGCTTTCACAAAAGATAGTCATGCATCATGCCTAATAAGATCTTCAACTACTTAGACTAGGATCACTTTAGGACTTTATAGGATTTTACATAGGCTCAGGGGGATTTGGTAGTGTATTTTGGGAACATAATGGCTAAAGGCCCTCTTTGACAGAGCATCTTCCTACACTCTTTACCTACTAACTCTGTTATTTTCCATATCATTCTCCTATTATCCTATTTTAAGCATTTCTAGATGCTTTCTTTTCATTTTTTAGCTTTTTACCTTGATTTTGCACTTCATTTTTCTTTTTAACTCACAACTAAGGCAACACTTATTTTTCTTGCACCCAGTACATAATGTTTCTCCATTTATCCATATTACTAACATCCCCTTTATTTTCGTGTTTCACCCTTACACCAGCCACCCTTAACTTAGGTTTTTGGCTTGAGTTGAGGTGCATAATATCCATCCTTAAAACCAGCGCCACTTTTGGTTGCCACCCTCAACTTAGGCTTTTTGCTTTAGTCAAGGTCACAATGATCAAGGAAGAACCAGGGCCTGTTTTAGGATTTTACGACTAATAAGGCTAGGTTAATTAGGTGTTTGCAAAGAATAGGTACATTTTAGTCTCAAACATTAGGAATAAGGGATATACTGTAATTTTGGTTGGTCATTTAAGCTAAGTGGGCTTTTAAGAACAATGGCCTAAGATCCTTTCCTAATCCAATTAATCTATAGTCTAACCTAGAGTAACATGACAAGTTACGAATTAGCACACAACATATGAATTTAGCAATTTAAAGCTCACACTCACATGGCAGTGACTACATTATCAACAAAAGTCCCTCAGATCATGCTTTTTTTTTTATCTCAATTTATCCTCACTTGCTAGAATAAAATTGTTAACACACCTAAACATATATGGTTGCTATCTAAACTAACTAATCAAATTAAATTTTGGTTGGTATCATTTTTCAAACAAAACCTAAAAATATGCTATATGCCATAGGTATTAGTACTATATGCTACAAATACTATCCAAATATCCTAAATATGCCAGTCCAACAAAAAGTAAATATCCATGGGAAAAAAAGAACACAGGCAAGAAAACCCTAGGATTAAAATTGGGGTGGTTATGGATCCAAACTAGTCAGACTTCACTGAGGCCCATAACTACCCATACCCTATAAAAAAAGATGTGCATATCCCAATGCATGCAATCAAAGCAAAACAAAGTATAAGGGGTCAAAAATCATACTTGGGCACTTAAGCGCCAATCTGTCGCTGAGTCTGACCACCCTTATCCTATATGGTAGTCTTCTCAGTAGTAGCACATTGTTTGGAGGGGCCAACATCACTCAAGATCTCACAAGCCTGTCACCTCTCCTCCACTTGTGTCAACTCCCTCAAGACAATCTCGAGCTCCTCCTGCTCTATAAGCCCCACATGTGAGCATATGATATTTGGATCACCATCCTTTGTGCGGGATCTCTCTTGTGGGAAGACTGGATAAGTTCCTCAAGAGTAAAAGGATCTACCACTAGCACTGGGAGTGTGGTCTTTGGTAGTGTTTTGTCACCAATGCTGCCAATGCTGCTTTTGTCTCAACCCAGAGTTGCTGGATCTTTGTCTGGATGAACATCAAGTCTACAGGTCATGTCGTGCTCAGGATTTGCTGTACCCTCACTTTGAAGGCATCAATGCGGATGTCCATAATGGAGAGACAGTCCTAAATAGTAGCGACCGCGAATACTTGCATGCGACACTTAGAGTCTGAAATTGCTTAGCGAACCCATGTCCTAATTTACTAAATAAGCTGAGTTAACTATGACTCATCATGAGATAACCTCTGTGCCGTGGAGTCTATAAATATAGTAGAAATGAAAACCACGCCCGCTGGAGTAGCCTGTGATGATGTGGCCTATTGTGTAGGAACAAAAGTAGTGGGCCCCTTCTCCTCATCTACCTTAGGCTATAGGGGCCTATCCTTATTAGCATCAATAATGGCGATAATGGTGTGTGGAACCTCAGGCGGTGGTGCTGGGGCGAACATCTTTGGCATTAGAGCAGGCTGGTGTTGTGCTCGCTGGAGTGCCACTGGATTCTTGCCAGCCTCGTTCAGGCTGGCATCCAAAGTACACTAGGCCTCAATTAGCAAGTCCAGTGGGTGCCAACTCTCTACCCTCGAATCTAGACAAAGTCTATATATCAAGTAACAAAAAAGGATAAAGGTAGACCCCTTCAGGGCTGGCTCATGAATCTGCTAGGCAATGAGGTTGGCCTAATCAATCTTGAAACTAGCCAAGATACTGGCAACTAAAACAACACGCTTTGATGGTAAAATGTTATCAGCAAAAGTCGATTGGATGCATGATCTGACATCCGCCCACCAAAACTTGGTGAGAAAACTGAGTGAAGCCTTAACAATAGGCTTCAAGTGTATGGCAACCCATGTAGGTTCTAAACCTTACTCAGCAATATAACCAGCGACCCATCTCATCAAGCTAGCTCTGCACTCTAGATCTCTTGTCACCAACTGGTCCCTCATTAGTCACACTTTGTAGTCGAACTCAACTATAGATTTGGGGAAAGGAAGTCTATCATGAATAGTATGCGGCAGATGGTGGTCTCTGATATATCCACCTATCGTCTGGTCACTCTCGTCTCAATCAGTATGGGCTAAGCGAGGGGCTTCTTCCCTTTATGAAGAGTGCTGTGAATTATGGCTACATATGACATATAGAACTCCCTTATCTTGGTTAATGAGTATCATCCTAGTGATTTGGTCAGCCATTGAACCCCATATGTGATTATCATGTCCTGGAGACTGAGGACACTCTCAAGTCTATCTGGGATGACTCAAGGCTCCTAGTTAATGGAGTGGAAGAGCTTGCCCCACTTTGTCTGATATATGTCCTCAGCATAAATATTTTGCGTGCCCTTAATGCATCACTAATTAGTAAGAGCATTTGGTAGAGATGGTGATGATAAAGGTACTACAGAGGACTTTATCTTCGATCCATCTTCAAATCCTGCCTTAGAGCTAGACTTTTCTCTAGATCTAGTAATCTAAATAGAATTACTCCTATTATGGCCTCCCTCATCAGACTGGGGAGCGTGGACAACAAGAGGCAGTAGCTTTAGTCTGAGGTATGGCGACCTTCATGTCCAAGTGGATGCAAAGCTACTTTATTGATTCACTCGGGGTAGGAGCCTACACATGCTCTGGAGACTCATCTCTAAGCCTCCACAATAGGGCCTTGATCTCATCACATTTAGGTTTCTGGTCCATAGTACCTAAAACATGAATATTTATGAACCTTGGTTAGCCCCACAAATCAAAAAATAAAATACAAAAACAATTCAAACTCAGTTGCAGAAGATCTACAAAAGCACTTTATGGGTAGTAGTGGATACTATGAGCTATGGATGCTCTTGTAAAACAATGGTCACAAAAATATTTGCTTACTAGAAAAGTTTGAGAGACCAGGTATGACTCGTAAAATGCTTTACAAGTTATAGACTGAGTTGTAGATAATGCCAGTGTCTGGAATTATTTCAAGTAGGGATCTACAAGACCTTTCTACGAGTTATAAAATGGTCTACGACTCATAGAAGGTCTCATCTGATGGGTAATTTCTTGAATCTTGTACTAGAGAAAATTATGACTCGTGGAATGTTCCACGTGCCATGAAAGCCACTCGTAGACAAGAAAACCCAGTGACCTGAGTTTCTGAGTCTATCACAACAAACCCCCGTATAAGTTTTTTAACTTTATTCTAATAGTATCAAAGCAAAACGCGCATACCCCTCATGATTTTCATAGAATAACTAATACCCCAACATGATATTCAATGTGGATATCCCATAAAAAATAATTAGGTATATTTCCCAAACCCTTCCTTCCACATATGAATGATTTCACAATAAAATTATGCACCTATGTCATTACCCACCAAATTACACATACAATCAAGTCATCACAAATGATGGGTGATTCAATAGGTGCCAAAAAATATTATTCGAATTATACAATCAAGGAAATCACACCTAAATCTAGATTTAGACACATATTAAAACATGAGCAACCATAATTCAATTATCAACATGTCAATTGCACATTGTGTCTAACACGACCATTCCTAAGATGATTTCCAATTTAATAATACAAACAAAGGCAAATTAAAGGTATTTGATTGATTGAAAGCTTACTAAGTTGTGTGACTAGATTGTAGATGATGAAGGAGGTGAAGAGACACTAAAATCCTAGGTCATTGAAAAATCTTGTTGAAAAATAAGGGAGTTAATCGATCAACAGTGGTGGTCAGAAATTCTTGGGTATTGGGTATGGATGGGAAGTTTTTATAATTTAGGGTTGAAATAGGGTCAAATAATTTGAACCCATTATTTATACTTTGATCGAGTTAGCCGAAATTTGATGGGCCTAGACTCTACGAAACCTTGATTATGACCTGTAGAATGTCTTATGGCTTGTAAATAGTGGTTTCATAGAACATCCAAACCTAGTTTTCATGATTGGGTTTCACGGACTAGTCCACGTATCATAAAGTGGTGTACAACTTATAGAGTTGGTCATAGAAACCTCAATACTTAGAAAAATTTCAAAAAACTTACTTGGGGTCCAGGTGCCCCATTCATTATTCGTAATTTTATCTGTTGATTGTAAATTGGCTCATGAACTAGAGTGCATCACTTTTTGCTTACTGGAAATCTCTACTAGATGGTGTATGGGTCATAACGTGTTGTTTTGCCTATAGAACCAGTGGTAAAGGCACTTCTTGATGCCCTTCTCACCCAAGAATGGCTGACCTAGCCATGTACCTACATATTCTTCATAGAACACATGGTTACCCAATATGCAACAAACCCAGTGTCCAAGATTACAACCAAAATACAAGAAAATAAACTACCTATGAGTCCAAAAATTAAAAATAAAACTATTACTAACTATTACATCAAAGACCTTGGGTTGCCTCCCAAGTAGCGCCACTTTTATTATTGCGACATGACTTGGACAAGTTAGTTACTTAGACTTCACAAGTTGACCAAACTTCACTCTTCAAATCATTTGGACTCTTCATAGACTGACAGATGTTAAAGACAACCTATTTATCATTTAACTAGAACCGGGTTCCATATATACTAGTGCTCACCCAGTGGCCAAGAACGGTCTTCCTGAGATGATTGGAACGTCAAAGTAACTTTGCAATCTAAGATCACAAAGTTTATGGAGTATGAACTTCTCAACTTTGACCATCACATCATATAGTATCCCCACAGGCTTCTTTATGGTGCGATCAACCATCAATAACCATATACTCATCGGAGTAGGGGCTCCCAATCCTAGCTTCTTGAAGACCTCAAGGGGCATCAGATTAATGCTAGCACCTAGATCACACAGTGCCCTTGCAAACTCTACATCTCCAATGGTGTAGGGTATGGTGAAAGCATCAGGATCTTCTCGCTTTTGAACTAAGGACCTCATAGCAATAACATTACAATACTGAAGCTCTTGGGAGAGATCTTGACTCATAGTATGCTTCTTTATAACCAAGTCCTTCATGTAATTTGAATACCCTAGCATCTTCTCCAGTGTATCAATGAGAGGGATTTTGATGGAGTTGTTACAGCATGCAGAGAAAGTGCTTGACTATCGACTCTACATATGCCTTGACTATCAAAACCTCAACATAGTCACTATTCAGAACAAATATCCACTACTGCGAATAGATGACTTGTTTGACCAATAGCAAGAGGCAACATATTTCTCCAAGGTTGACTTGATATCTGGGTACTACTAACTAAGGGTAAGAGAGAGTGATTTTCCTAAGATGGATTTTAAATTAGGTATAGTCAGTTTGATTTTTAGTGATGTCTTTTAGTCTCACTAATAAACTAGATATATTCATAGACCTTATGAATAGCTTGTTCAAGCCCTACCTTGACAAATTCATAGTTGTGTTTATTGATAATATCATAATCTACTCTTGGAGTGAGGAAGAAAATATGAAAAACTTGAGGGTGATGTTACAAACCTTGAGGGAGCAATAGTTTTTCAAAAAATTTGAAAAGAGCGAGTTTTGTCTAAGTGAGGTTGCCTTCCTTGGGCATATGGTATTAAGTGATGGTATTAAAGCTAATCTTAAGAAGATGAAAGTGGTGAAAACATGGCCAAGGACATTGACTCCTATGGACATTAGGAGTTTCTTGGGCCTAGCTGGATACTATAAAAGGTTTGTGGAAGGTTTCTATCCTATTTCATCCCTATTGACCAAGGTAACTGAAAAAAATAAAGTTTTTATGTGAACGGATGAGTGTGAGCAAAATTTTCCTTGAAAGATTGACTAACTTTAGTGGAAATGATGGGTTCATTATCAATTGTGATGCTTCAAGGATTTGGTTAGGGTGTGTGTTTGATGCAACATGGTAAGGTGATTGCTTACGCTTTGAGGCAAGTAAAGGTACATGAGAAGAACTACCCAATTCATGATCTCGAACTTGCAGCTGTAGTATTTGCTTTGAAAATGTTTGCGTCACTACTTGTATGGAGTCAATATAGATGTCTTCACCGATCGTAATAGCCTTTAACATATGTTCACCCAAAAGGATCTCAACTTAAGACAACATTGGTGGTTAGAACTTCTCAAAGACTATGACATTAGTATGAAGTACCACCTGGGCAAAGCCACATAGTAGATGATGCCTTTAATAGAATCTCCATTGGTAGTGTGTCTCACATTGAAAATAATTGGAAAGGGATCATTGACCAAGGAAGTCCATAGGTTGGCCAGGTCATGAGTAAAGTTGAATGAGTTCAGAAGTAGTAGTGTGATGGTGCTACATGGGTCCGAATCTTCTTTGATTAAGGATTCTATGTTTAAGCAAGACCTCAATCCCACCTTAATTGAATCGAAAGCTTAGTATAAGAAAGAAAAATAGAAGTTTTCTCGTAAATGGGAGATGGGCGTACTCTAATATAAAGGGAAATTGTGTGTGTCAAATAATGGTGAGTTGAAGAAGTTTATATTGCAATAATCTCACAACTCTTGTTATTCTATTCAACCATTCTACAAAATGTATAGAGATTTGAGGATATCTATTAGTGGAATGGAATGAAAAGAGGCATTGCCAAATTTATATTCGAGTGTTCCAGTTGCCAACAAGTCAAAATTGAACATCAAAGGCTGAGTATCATAGCCTAAGATATTGATATTCCTACTTGAAAGTGGGAAGATACCAATATGGAATTCGTAGTGGGGTTCCCTAGGACTAAGAAGTACTTCGAGTCTATATGGGTGATAGTGGATCAGATGACAAAGTTGGCTCACTTCTTACCAGTTAGCATGATATTTAATGCCAAAGACTATGCTCATTTGAATATTTGAGAACAAATGAGGTTGTATGAGATTATATATACATTATATCGAATTGTGGAGTCTAATTTACCTCTCATTTTTTGAAGTCCTTTCAAAGGATATTTGGCACTAAGGTGAAATTAAGTACCGCTTCCTATCTCCAAACCGATAGGCAAGTCGAGAGGACTATTCAAACATTGGAAGATATGTTGAGAGCTTATGTGTTAGAGTTCAAGGAGAGTTGGTATGAGTAATTACCTCTTATCGAAATTTCCTACAATAATAGTTTCTATGCCAGTATCGAGGTGGCACCATTTGACGGATTGTATGGTAGAAAGTGTAGATTACCATTTGGGTGGTTTGAAGTTTGTGATATGGCTTCTAAACCGAATTTAGACATGGATGCAATGGAGAAGGTGAGGTTTATAAGAGAAAAATTGCAAATGTCTTAAGTCGACAAAAGTCCTACTCTGATGTGAAGAGGAGATATACAAATTGGTGTTGGTCAATTTGAAGGTGTCTCGTATGAAGGGTGTGATCTGGTTTGACAAAAAGGAAAATTTAAGCCCTAGGTATGTAGGGCACTATAAGGTGGTGAGAAGAGTTGGCAAGGTGGCATATGAGCTGGAGTTACCTATGGAAATGTATTTAATTCATTTGTCTTTTCATGTATTAATGTTAAGGTAGTTCATAGGTGATATAAAGTCCGTAGTTCATTTGGAAGATGTGAACATTGAAGAGAACTTAAGTTATGAAGGAGTACTGGTTGAAATCTTAGACTGGCAAGTGAAAAAGCTAATGAATAAGAAAGTTACATATATCAAAGTTCTTTTGGGGAATTATCAAGTTGAGGGTTTATGATGTTCACGCTCCAATAAGAAAGTGGTTGCTGTCAGCAATTAACGTAACAAAAGGTTAGGATCTAATCCAGAGGGAATACAGGGCTTGACTATGAGAATTCACTATCAATGATTTCAAGTATCTATAACTAATATCTCTAAAAAGGGGGGGGGGTTGTAATTTAAGAACAAATTAAAACAAACACTATACTACGATGTGGAAAAACACTCAATTTTAGGGACCACTTGGCTATTATGTTCCCCATAGTTCATTAACTCGATTAACCAAGATAACATAACTACAATTAGAGATTCGCATGCATGATGGTAACTTAGGTTATTCCAGCCTTATTATGAAGGTAAAGGTTGAATTTCACCATGGAGCTTGGTCGGCAACCATGGCATGCCAACTAACCGTTACCTATTATCCTAGTCAACCTCCCCTTGGTCAAGTTCGATTGATTAGACAAGAACATAACAATCGAATCCTGTAATCCATTTCTCTTTTCCTATTTGTCACAACCTTGGTTAGGATTGGGATAGTAGGCAGGATTTGGTGCTGGCCACCACCAAACAACAATCATAACAAAGAGAAATAGAGAATACATGCTAAACCCCAATCATAGAAATACACTAACGTAGGTCATCTCAAGTCAAATACCCATGGCTCCCACAACCCCAAGTTGTGGATGCTTAGCTACTCATGGCTAAGGAAAACCAAAAAATGCAAATATAAGACATGATTGAGAATTATACCCAAAGCAATGAAGATTGAAGACACCACAAGTTGCAAATTACAAGCTTGATAGATTTATAATAAGCACAAAGCAAGATTTGCAATCCCCAAAATTGGGTTTTCCAAGAGAAAATGATAAACTAAGATAAAACCCTAAAAGTTTCCTTGAGAGTATATTCAAAGATGATATTCTCTTCTGAATTTCAAATTTTTTAATAAAACCCTAACTTAAAGTATTTATAGTGTTTACAAAATTACCCTAAAAATTACACAGAAAAGATAGCTTGCAGTTGGTACGCCTCACAGGTACGACTCATAGGTCACCCTATGAGTCATAATTGGTTCTTGTATCAGGTTCATGGCATCTTGGGCTATGACTCATATGCTTCTCTTGTAGTCCAGGCCTTTAATTATTGATCCAAAGTTTGGCTCTCTAATTCTTGCTACGAGTACACCTATACTAGTGATAGTGATACCTA
>JAOTQJ010167690.1:0-26072 GCA_025642045.1 Solanum sejunctum | reverse complement strand
CAAGACAATATGACAATGAAAAGAGTACATTACACAAATAATGAAATGCATATGAGATGAAACAACTCGTGAACTTTATCTGGCAAAAAGAACCCATGTAACTTGGTATCCATGTATGTATGTAGATCTGAAGGTTACTATATATAGGAGCATATGAACATTTCAAAGAGTGGAGACACGGTTAATGGTTGTGTCGGAGTTACCAAGTGCCTTTATGTAAAAAGGAAGAATCTAGATTTCATGCCAAGTAATAAGAAATCAAGCAGTCTTACATACCTTGTTGTATGACCTAGTTACTACCTCGAGACAACCTTCACTTACTCCTAATATTTACCTATAATATAGTAGGTAATAAAATTAGCATTAGCAGCCAATAGATACATCTCGGCATCCCAATCACATAAAAGACAACACACAGGCAACAAGCAAGTATTTATAAACCCGAACGTATTCTTTCAATATTTTCACCCCTAATCGTATTTTTTAATACATATTCACATGTACACATCATGTCCAGCTAGTTTTAGTGCCATAATAGTCTTACAACAGTCCACAAAGCACAACACATAACAATTTTATACAACCTACAAATGGATAGCATAATGTAACCTACCTTCACTATATTTCGACGTCGACAATTCCAAACCTGTTCCAACTCTAACAAAACTATTCCAACAACATTTAAACATACAAATAGTACTAAAAAAGTCTTAGAACAGCACCTAAGAAGTCATGAAGGACGTGAGACAATAACCTTCCATCCAACAGCCCACAAGTTCCAATCAACATTACACTTAAGATAACACAATAAAATGCGTTTGTTAAATAAAATCAAAATTAGGGCAACAACCTTAGGGTAATATGTATAGATTAAACCATATTAATAACATCAATTTCTCTTCATAATAAAGATCACAAACCATAGAGAATTCACTAGAATAAAAGGAAAGTGGGCAGATACTTTCTAAATACATATTGTCCCAAATTTTCAGCACAAACTTACTAGCATATACTTGTTGCTTTTCGTAAGAAAACCATACTAAACACATGTATAAACTTACTTAACACTACCTTTAAGGTGTAGGGATTCTCTAAGAACTCTAGAAGTTCCTTTTAGCTCCTTTGTAAAGTCAAGAGACGTTGAGAGAATACTTGGAGACAATCTGTTCTTTTTTTGTTGGTCAAGTTAACAATGACTTGTGGGAGCTGCTTTAACCCTTTTTAAAGTGGGATTTTTGCCGCCTTACTAAGGCATTATCGGTCTTATTTCACCAATCTGGTGATGCAGCTCTTTTATCCTTTCATTTGGGCCTTTTGGAGCTCCAAATTGGTTGGGCCTTTGCTGCCCATTTTCAGCTTCCTTCTTAATTAGTTTGGGCCTAAAGTATAAAAGAAATTTTGATGCCTTTGGGCACTTTTAATATCCTCCTTGGGCTCAATATATAGTCCATTTATGATGCTAAAACATGGGCTAAAGTTACACCCTTAACATAGACTTTATTCATAATCGGACTTTGACAAATTCGACGGCGAGCCTCATCTCCATTTAGCTAGCAATTTAAGCCAAGAAAGTAGGTGACTCACCTTCTATCTTCCTAAGTCCTGCAAGCACTTCAATTCTCTCACTTTTTTAAGGCCGTAATCTCCTTAATTAGAAACAAAACCATTAATATGAGATTCAAGCACTTTTAAAAATTAGCACTAATTTGACCAAACCATGTCATGTTTCATTTGTTAAGTACTAGTATTGTATGGTATGGGGTGTTACATCCTACCCCCTTTAGGAACATTCATCCTCGAATGTTAAAACAATTGAATATCTTAACCAAGTTTAAAACTTTACTTACACAAACGTTTGACAACACATTAAGTATTCAATCACACGTACCTATTATTGCCCCAATTCTACATGATGGACTTCCTCTTCTAATAAGTAAGGGTACTTTGATTTTATCACGTCTACGACCTCCCATTTTATTTCTTCTGCTTACTGGTTTCTCCAAAGTACTTTTACTGAAGCTATTTCTTTATTCCTTAGCTTCTTAACTTGACTATCTAGAATGGCAACAGGTACCCCTTCATAGGTGAGACCTTATGTAACCTACACATCCTCAATAGGAGTGATATATGATGGGTCACCTATGTATTTTTGAAGCATTGAGACATGAAAAACTGGATGAACCATTGAAAGCTCTTGGGGTAGCTCTAGTTCATATGCAACCTGCCCGAACCTCTTAATAATTTTATATGGCCCTATGTAACATGGGCTCATTTTTCCTTTCTTACCAAATCTCATAACCCCTTTCATTAGAGACACCTTTAAAAATACCCAAACCCCTACTAAGAATTCCAGTCCTCTTCTCTTAGCATCCGCATAGGATTTGTGATGACTTTGGGCTGTTTCTAGTCGATGCTGTATCACCTTAACTTTTTTCATGACTTGTTGTACTAGAGCTAGTCCAAGCAAGGTGGTTTCACCCACTTCAAATCATCTAATTGGTGACTTACATTTTCTCCCATACAAAGCTTCATAAGGTGCCATCTTGATACTCGCGTGGTAGTTGTTATTATAGGTAAATTCAATAAGTAGCAAATGGTCCACTCAACTAACTTTAAAGTCCAATGCACAAGCTCGCAACATATTGTCAAGTGTTTAAATAGTGAATTTTGCTTGACCATCTGTTTGGGGGTGGAATGTTGTACTTAAATTCACTTGTGTCCCTAAACTCCTTTAGAAGGACTTCCAAAACTTTATGGTGAATTGAGCTCCTCAGTCAGATATAATAGAGATTGGGACTCTGTGTAGCCTGACTATCTATTTTAGGTATAACTTAGCATACTTTTCAGCTGTATAATCACTCCTAACTTGCAAGAAGTGTGCCGACTTTGTAAGTCTGTCAACTATTACTCATATGGAGTCAAACTTTTGAAATGAGCAAGGCAAATCGGTAACAAAATCCATATTGATTATATCCCACTTCCAGGTTGGAAGTTCTATACACTGCATATAACCTCCTGGCTTTTGGTGTTCTACTTTCACCTATTAGAAATTTGGACATTGAGCAACAAATTCTGCAAGGTCCTTTTTCATGCCTCCCCACCAAAACATTCCCTTCAGGTCATGGTACATCTTAGTTGATCCTGGATGGATGGAATATCGGGAATGATGGGCTTCTTCCATTATCCTCTTTCTTAATCTATTAATATCAGGCATATATAATCTATTTTGGTAGTAAAGTACTCTATTTTGTGCAAGGTCAAAACCCTTTATTATACCCTGACTCACTTTTTCCTTAAGCTGTCGTAGAACAGGATCCTCGAATTATTTTTCTTTCACCTCCAATACCAATGAAGACTCTATAACATTATACACAATAACCTCTTCCTTTGGAGTTTCAAGAAGGCGAACTCCCAAATTGGATAGCTGACATAGATCCTTAGCCATTTCATGACTAATCACAGCTGGATCATTAGTATTCGTGAATTCCTTATGACTCAAAGCATTGGCTACCACATTTTCCTTCCCCAGATAGTATAGTATATCAACGTTGTAATCCTTTATTAGCCCTACCCATCTCCGTTGTCTTAATTTTAGGTCTTTCTGCTTAAAGATATACTGCAGGCTCTTATGGCCAGTATATATGTTAACGTGAACCCCATACAAGTAGTGGCGCCATATTTTCAAAGCAAACACAACCGCTGCTAGCTCAAGATCATGTGTTGGATAGTTTTTCTTATGCGGTCATAGTTGCCTAGATTCCTAAGCAATGAACCTACCATTCTGTGTCAGTACACACCCTAAGCCAACTCCTAAAGCATCGCAAAACACTGCATACCCCTCAGTGCCTTCCGAAAGTATTAGCATAGGCGCAGAAGTTAGCTTATTTTTCAACTCCTGGTAGCTCCTTTCACACGCATCATTCCATTGAAAATTGGTTGCCTTATGTGTCAGCTTTATTAGGGGTGTAGAAATAGAAGAAAACCTTCAACAAACCTCCTGTAATAACCTGCCAAGCCTAAAAAGCTCCGAACTTCCGTGGGTGTCATTAGCCTTGGCCAATCTTTCATAGTCTCTATATTTTGTGAATTAAGCCTTATTTCCTCATCAGACACAATATGACCCAAGATGCCACTGATTTTAGACAAAATTCACATTTAGAAAACTTGGCATACAACTGTTGATCACGAAGAATCTGTAACACCTGTCGCAAGTGATCTACGTGGTCCTCTTCTTATCTTGAATATACCAAATGTCATCTATAAACACTATCACGAACATATTCAAGAATGACTTGAATACCCTGTTCATCAGATCCATAAAAATCGTTGGTGCATTTTTTAGGCCAAATGACATAACAAGAAATTCAAAGTGTCCATAGCGCGTTCTGAAAGCAGTCTTAGATATATCTTTCTCCTTTACCCTCACTTGGTGATAACCTGATGTCAAAATAATTTTTGAAAAGCATTTGGCACCATATAACTGATCAAATAAATCATCAATCCTAGGGAGAGGGTATTTATTCTTAATTGTCACCCTATTCGATTGTCGATTGTCGATACACATTCTCAAGGTGCCATCCTTTTTGCGTACAAATAACACCGGTATACCCCAATAGGACACATTAGGTCTTATAAAACCCTTCTCCAATAAGTCTTTTAACTGCTTTTTTAATTCACGCAATTTTGTAAGGGCCATTTTATATGGAGGAATGGAAATAGGTTGAGTGCCTAGAAGTAAGTCAATACCAGAATCTATTTCTCATTTTGGAGGTAAGCCTGGGAGTTCTTCAGCGAACACATCAATAAATTCATTCACTACTAGAACTAATTGAAGAGTTGGTGATTCTTCCTCCATATCCCTCATTCTAACTAAATGACATATATACCCTTTGGATATGATATTTCTGGCCTTAAATTAAGAGGCAAACTTCCCCCTTGGTGCCCCAACATTGCCTTCCCATTCAATAACTGCCTTATTAGGAAAGTGAAAACACAATCTCTTAGTTCAACAATCCACAGTGGCATAGTAAGAAGCTAACCAATCCATACCTATTATAACATCAAATTTCACCATTTCTAGCTCAACTAGGTCAGCCAATGTGTCACGATTACAAATAGTTACTACACAATCATAATAAATCCTTCTAGCCATAATAGATTCACCTATTGGTGTCGATACTTCAAATGGTTTGCTTAATAATTTGGGTATTCTCTTAAGCTTCCCAGCAACTAGTGGAGTGATGTATGATAGTGTAGATCCAGGGTCAATTAATGCATATACATTATGTGAAAAGATGGACAATGTACCTGTGACCACATCGGGTGAATCTTCTAAATTCTGCGACTCCCCAGAGCATAAGTGCGATTTTGGACTCCGTTAGAGCTAGTTGTACCTCTAACACCTCTACCATGGCCCATAGGTGCCTGTTGACCCCTACCTGATGGAGGAACTGACGATGATAATGCAACAGCTGATCCAATAGATTGTGCTATACCACCTATATGTCTCCTCGGGCAATCTCTCATCATGTTCCATGGCGCACCACACCAATAACAAACAACTGTCCTAACATGACATATACCCAATGACTCCTTCCACACTATTTACAAGGTTGCCTAAGAGTCATTGGCTGGCGTGCTAAATATCCTGGTATCCGTATACCTTGTTCCTCACCTTGTTGACCAAAATGATTACTTCTAAACCCTTGAAGTTGTGGTAGAGCACTGGCTGCAGAGTAGGAGGATGATGGCCTAGGCTGTCTAGTAGAAAATCGAGGCCTAAACTCACCTTAGGGTGGTGTAAACTGCCTGTAGATCTGGCTCTTTTGGCCTGCCCCCTTTCCAACTCTTGTGTCCTTCTCCTCTGCCTCTGATCCTCTAATTTTTGTGCAAAATCCTACATTCTCGCTATGTCCATATCTTTGTTCAAGTAAGCAATGGTGCAGTCTCTGACCAGATACGTATCCAACCTATCTACATATCGATGCACATCTACCATAGTAGCAACTACATTAGGAGCATACCTTTCCAGGGAATTAAATTGAAGGCTATACTCCCCCACACTCATATTCCCTTGGTGGATATTCAGGAACAGATCTGCACGGGCCTCACGAATCTTTAATGGCAAAAAATGGTCAATAAAAGCCTCTTTGAACTCCTTCCAGGTATTTGGAGGTGCATCTATACCCTTAGATTGCTTCTAAGGATCATACCATAATATAACTACACCATTCAACCTATATGTCACTAACTCGACAGCTTCTGTACCACTCACGTGCAAAACATCTAAAGTGTACTGAATTTGATCAATAAAGTCTTAGGGATCTTCATTAGGATCTGACTCAGTGAAGGATGCAGGGTCCAAATTAAGAAAATCGTGTATCCTTGTGCCAGCTGCCTATTTGTACCACCTATACCCATAACTGGACCTTCCTATCTTTGACCTTGGCTAGCAATTATATGAGTTAATAGTTAGACTGTATTTCTCAGATTCTGCACGGTAGCATCAATAGATGGGGGAATTTTACTACTTCTGAGTTCGTCAGGAACTAGAGGAGTTGGAGATGTTTGTGATAAAGACTCCTCTTAAACCTCATTCCGTTGTTTCACCTAACTGGGTATACCAACAACCACTTCTACTCCCTTTCCTTTACCTTTGTTCTGTCTTATTTTTGGCATACTTGCTGTACAAAACAATTTAAAATTAGACATAATACACCTATTACACTTGACTTTATGGCATGATCTAAAGAATGAAAAAAAGGTAACAACTCCTAAATGCAACGTAGCCTCTTGCTTATAAATGTGGTGTACAACACATCAATAAATAAGATTCTACATAGACATAGCTTTGTAGTCTCCCTAGGACAACCTGCTCTGATACCACTTCTGTCACATCCCAAAGTCCCGATAGGGCGGACTGGCACCCATTACCGATAAGGCTTGGGAGAACCAACCTATATCTATGCGCTTTCTATATATATTATTAGGGATTTATATACTTGAGATGCCTTTAAGAAATTAAACAGTGATAACAAGCCAAAAGGAAATGCATATGACTAGGCCATTAGGGGCTTGGTATCTAAAGTACGAGACATGACCACACTTTAATTTACATAGTCTACAAAGCCTCTAGATAAGAGAAAGCATCTGACAAGGGTCGGAATAGGCCCTATCTCAACTAACTTTACAATATAAACATATAAACTCTAGACACACACAAAACCTTGGAGCAACCTGGAGCTTCGTATCAGCAGCTGGATATCCTGTGCTCCTACTGGGGAGATCTACTAGCACCTATACTTGCAGCATGAAATGCAGGTCTGTCATAAGGGATGTTAGTACGAGATAATATACTGAATATATAATACAGGATATATTATATGTGAAGTAATAACTCAAATGAGACCATGCACTGGTGTAAGATTAGAGACCAACTTTGGTTACACTGTGGAATCATGTACTTTATGTTCTTTATATTACTTTACCTTTATTGTATAGTCTATGTACAATATGTAATACAAATGACCAGATGATCAGTGGTAAAACTGTATCAGGATCGTCCCTGGCTAGGTTCTTACTTAACACCTCGGGCTACCACCCATGATAGGATCATTCCTGGCTAGGTGATTCATCCACTCCTCGGGCTACTACCCATTAATAAATAATATACTTTACCATTCAATTACCTTTGAGATGATTCTTTTAGTGGTCATAATATTGGAGTTGTAGGACTGTATATGTAGCATGTGACATGTAGATAATCATATAAGATAATATGATAGTGAAAAGAGTACATTAGACAAATAATGAAATGCTTATGAGATGAAACAACTCATGAACTTTATCTGGCAAAAAGAACCCATGTAACTTGGTATCTATGTATGTATGCAAATTTGAAGGTGACTATCTATGGGAGCATATGAACATTTCAAAGAGTGGAGACATGGTTAACGGTTGTGTCGTAGTTACTAAGTGCCTTTATGTACCAAGGAAGAAAAAGAATCTAGATTTCATGCCAAGTAATAAGAAATCAAGTAGCATTATATACCTCATTGTATGACCTCGTTACTACCTCGAGATAACCTTCACTTCCTCCTAATATTTATCTATAATATTAGTAGGTGATAAAACTAGCATTAGCATCCAATAGATACATCTTGGCATCCCAATCACATAAAAGACAACACACGGGCAACAAGCAAGTATTTATAAACTCGAACATATTCTTTCAACCTTTTCACGCCTAAGCGTATTTTCTAATACATATTCACATGTACGCATCATGTCCAGTCAGTTTAGTGCCATAATAGTCTTACAACATCCCATAAAGCACAACACATAACAATTTTATACAACCTATAAATGGATAGCATAATGTAACCTACCTTCGCTACATTTCGACGTCGACAATTCCAAACCTATTCCAACTCTAACAAAACTATTCCAACAATATTTACACATACAAATAGTACTAAAAAAGTCTTAGAACAGCACCTAAGAAGTCACAAAGGACGTGAGCCAATAACCGTCCACCCAATAGCCCATAAGTTCCAATCAACATTACACTTAAGATAACACAATAAAATGCGTTTGTTAAATGAAATCAAAATCGGGGAAGCAACCTTAGAGTAATATTTATACCTCAAACGATATTAATAACATCAATTTCTCTTCATAATACAACCCACAAATCATAGAGAAGTCAATAAAACAAAAGGCAAGTGTGCAGCAACTTTTTAAATACATGCTATCCCAAATTTCCATCACAAACACACTAGCATATACTTATTATTTTTCATAAGAAAACAATACTAAACACATGCTTAAACTTACTTACCACTACCTTTAAGGTGTAGGGCTTCTCTAAGAACCCTAGAAGTTTCTTTTAGCTGCTTTACAAAGTCAAGAGACATTGAGAGAAAACGTAGAGACAATTTATTCTTTTTTTGTTGGTCAAGTTAACAATGACTTGTGAGAGCTGCTTTAACCCTTTTTAAAGGGGGATTTTGGCTGCCTTACTAAGTCATTATCAGCTTTATTTCACCAAGCTGGTGATGTAGCTCCTTTCTCTTTTCATTTGGGCCTTTTGGGGCTCCAAATTGGTTGGCCCTTTGCTGCCTATTTTTAGCTTCCTTCTTAATTAGTTTGGGCCTAAAGTATCCAAGAAATTATGATGTCTTTGGGCCTTTTTAATGTCCTCCTTGGGCTGAACATATAGTCCATTTATGATGCTAAAGCATGGGCTAAATTTATGCCCTTAACATGGACTTTCTTCATAATTGGACTTGGACAAATTCGACGTTTAGCCTCATCTCCATTTAGCTAGCAATTTAAGCTAAGCAAGTAGGTGACTCACCTGCTAGCATCCTAAGTCCTAAAACCACCTCAATTCTCTCAGTTTGTTTAATGCCATAATCTCCTCAATTTGACACAAAATATGTATGCACTCGACCCTCTTAAGCGTTAGACGCACATATAGCCCATTAATACGAGATTCAAGCACTTTTAAAAATTAGCGCTAATTTGACCAAACAATGTCATGTTTCATTTGTGTAGTACTAGTATTGTAAGGTGTGGGGTGTTACACATGGGTTTGTCATTGACACCTTTGATACCCTTGATATGATAGTTATAGAGGCTTTATAGACGAGAGTCAAATGTTGATGTTAAGATTATTGAGCTAGTTCTTTCTATTAGCCTTTTTACTTATGATATCATTTTGAGACTAGATGAGATGTACTCATTTACTTCCTTATGTCTTCCTCTGATTAGTAGAGTTTATTGATTGAATGAAAGTGATGAGTCCAAGTGGTTCACTTAGGACTAGCAATAGTCTCTGGGTGTTAGCCACGTCTTAGGTAACCTCTTGGGGCATGCCATAGTGTGATTGAAAGAGTGAATAGTATATTATTGGATATGGTAAGGTTAATGATGGCATAGACAAATTTTCTTCTCTCTTTTTTGGGAGATGAAGTGCATTTTAAAGTAGTAACATCCTTTTATTTTGAACTTTAGACTAATCATAAAATAAAGCTAAATGATCTAAGATCTTGAAATTGTGTTGCATATATTAAAGATCATTTTGGGGAGCTTGATAAAATAAGTTCAAAAAGAAAGAAATATATTTTCATAAGATACTCAGAACACTCCAAAAGATGTCTTCGTTGATGAATTACAAGATAAAAATATGCCTGAAATTGAATCATGAAATGTCAGATGTTTGGAAAATAATTTTCCCAAAAAGGGTAATATAATTGAAGGAGTGTCTCTCTTCTAAATGTTGAATTTAGAAAATCAGATAATGTCACTAGATATATTTAATGGGACAATTGATTAAGAGAAGATTCCTGATCCAAGTAGGAATTTTGAATCTTGAATTCCTATAGAGGAATCTGAACTTCAACTACATAGGAGTACAAGGAAAGGAGTACCTAAACGATTTTATGAGATTGAAAATTATATTTTCTTGGTATCTCCTACAAACTTAGATGAACCTGACTCTATAACTAAGGCTTTATCGAGCCTCAAAAGGGATGAATGATTAAAAGCGATGAAAAAAATTAGAGTCCATGAAAATCAACAAAGTCTGGGATCTAGTTGACCTTTCAAAAAGATGTAAAGGTATTAGCATAAGTAGATTCTCAAAGTTAAACGTAAATCGGATGAGTCAATAGAGAGACGCAAAGCTCGACTGGTGGCTAAAGGTTTTACTCAAGAAGTTGAAATAGATTATGAGGAATCTCTTTTACCAGTCATAAAGTTTACCTCTATACAAATTCTCTTGGCTATTGTAGTATGTTTAGATCTAGAATTACACCAAATGGATGTGAAGATTTTTTTTTTCTCAATAGAGAACTAAATGAAAAAATCTACATAGATCAATCTATAGGTTTCATTACTAAAGGCCAAGAAAAAAAAGATTTATAAATTTTAAAAAATAATTTATGGACTAAAGCAATCTTTAAAGTACTGGTACTTGAGATTCCATAAAGAGGTGATTTCATTAAATTTCACCATGATCAATGAAGACCATTATATATGTGAAAGGGTCCAACAAACAATTTGTAATTCTTTCTTTTTACGCGAATAATATATTATTAGCCAAAAATGACTTGGAGTATCTGAATACCATCCATATGTTATTTAATTGACCAAACGCTCTCCTATTTTAAGGGGGACACGTGGTCTTTTGACGAGAGCGAGAGTAGGAGGTTTTGTTTGAAAGTTACATGAAAAGCAAAAAAGCAAACTAGTAACAGTAAGAAAAGAAAATTAAAAACCAAAAATAGCATGTTGATCCTAATTTTCTAGATTCATCAACCTAGACTAAAAATATTTAGTTTGTGAATATCAGTTCGAATTTTTTAGTGAAACGGAATAAGATCTAGGACAAAATTCACTTGGTTGCAATAACAATTGTTGCGAATCGAAAAGATACATAATTCGTGATTCTTGCTCCATTATTTTTCCTACAACAATAATAAGTTGAGTAGTGACGCCAAACACATGCAGATGAAGTTCCTAATAGTCAAAAATTTGATGAGACAAGGAGACATTGTTATCCAGAATAGCAGAACAGACGCGATGTAGCTGCTCTAGTAACTAAGGATCTCAAGTCTATTGATTTGAAGTGTCATGTAATTAATATAAATGACCTAATTTTTTTATTTTTTTTTTTGATAATTTGAATTAGTGGGAGTCCGTAATATTCTATTATCGTAAACATCTATTTATGAAATGTAATTTGTATTACTTTCACTTTTGATGTTACGATTATCATTATTGTTGTTCATATCATAGGTGAAAATTAATTCAGATGTGCAATTATTTGCTTTCGGTAATACAATATCTTGAAATAAAAATTTGATTCATTCAAAACGACATTTTTTTAATGTATAATAAATTTAAGTAATACATATGTCAGTATGTTGAAGAGATGTATCATTTATATATGGAGAGCTGATAAGGTAATAATGATTGAGTATATATTCTACTATTTCGTAATATATTGTTGGACCATGATCTTACTAGCTTAATTGAAAATACTGTCATCATAAAAGGTTATCATGTTCCAAAGAACACATAGATCAAATATTTAAGATTGAAAAAATCTATTAAAATTTATGGACCATTTGTTAAAATGTGGCCCCCAAATATTTTCTTTCATCAATCTCTACAGAAAATTCAAACAAATCAATGTTTATTTTGTTTTTGAAGATAATTTTTTGTTAATATAGTCCAAGCATGGAAAGAATGTCAGAGAAATAGGCTTATATTATTTAAAATATTTTCTTTACATGCTAATTATTTTAAATTGTATTATAGTTTATGACTTGAGCTCGATCATTAATTTAATATTGGAGCGTGCACAAAGTGTTTAACGTGTCTAGTAAAGAAGTGAGTGTAGGCTTAACCAACTTAAATACATAATTGATAGACCTGCTAAAGTTCCAGTAATTATAGCTATTAGCTAGATCCCCTCCTTTAACCCTATATAAAGCACCTCTTTGGCTCTTTTGTTTACTTAAAAGGGTGTTTGATTGACTTTTTAAAATAGCTCATAAACTAAAAATCATAAATTGATCATGTCTAATTTGTATGATTGATCATGTCTAATTTTTTACTTTTAGTTTATTTTATATTTTTTTAATATAAAACTAGGTAATACTTAAAAATACTTTTACCATCGTTTCCAAATACCATCAAAAATTCTTTTTTTTTAAAAAAAAATAACAATCAAAAGCTACTATAAATCAATTCAAACATTCTTTTACAAGAGATATATGAGAATGTTAAGTTGTTTCCATTGAGGTTGCTTTAACAATAAGGATAATAGAAAGGAAGACCTAGTCTATTCTACAATCCATTATGGCTCAAGCATACTTGGTTTGAGGATACTAATCCTCCTACATTTTGTATCCTATTATCATGTTTGATCTTATGTTGAATTATTTAGTATGTTAACTTTGTACGAAATTTAAATTTTTTTTTAATTTTATAATTTTAAATTAACGATATGTATAATATATCAGAATATTTTTTAATATTGTGATTTTAAATACAGCATATAAAAAGTTAAATTTAAAAAATTATCCAAAAAAAAGAAATATATTTTTAAAATAGTTTATAAAAAAAATAGGATATAATACATTGAAATGGACGTAAAGTAACGTAAGAGTTTAAACTCTTTTATATACGATGTAGTAACTTTGTTTGATAACAACTACGAATTATCTTTATTAGAACTTTCAAAATAATTACAAATAAATCACTAAACTCTGCTCATCCTAATAAGGATGTCAAAAGTCGATCTTCAAAAAAATTAGATCAAGCTTAAATGCTAACAACTCAATCTATACATGAATTCTCTGTATGTGATGCCATATTATAAAGGGCATAATTGAGATTCTTTCGTCATTTGTTTTGGGACTCACATCCCCATGGATGAAAATTGTAAAGCCCACCCAAGTCACATTTTATGTCTTGAATTGTTCATCTTATGAGCTTATGCGAACTATGACTTGAATTATGTACATCTCAAGCATTTTGTTTTTACATATTTAATTATACTTACTTATATGTTGTACTTATATAAAAGAAATAATGAGTTTGGTGACTTAAAATGTCATTACATACAAATATATATTGCATAAAAGGTCAAATCAATTTTGTAATTTTTTTTCTTTTGAAATTTTTAATTTTTTTTCTTCATATACTTAGATATATTTTTATAATTTATTTTTCTTATTCTCATGTTCCGTGCCTTCAGATTTAATGCTCTCTCATGTAGTAAAGTTTTATGTTCACCATTAAAATTGTAAATGAGGTTAGTATTTCCAAGAATTTAAACTTCTTTGATTGAATATTGTAAAATATAGTGTATATATACAAAAACAAAAGCAGCAAAATACATTAGGGGCGAAGGACTTGAAAACACTTGAAAGTGTCCCATTAATAAGCCAACATATGAAATCCTGATGTTATTTTCTAGAAGATAGATAGTTTGAACCATTCTGGAAACAAAGGCTGCAACTGCAAGGAACATAACGTGTCAAACCAAAAGTTAATTTGCCTCTTTCTTGATGGATCATTTACACACACTATGTATTATTTTTCAGCAAATTTGAGCTGACTAAATCCAGCAGTTTCTATTTGACCACACAATAAAATTCAAGAATATTCAAAATTAGAAAATGCCATCTCTGTTTCTTGATAATCTAGCTAGTATATTTCTGTAGTCAGCTACTCATCTTTTCAGATTAACCAACGTATTGGCAAACTCTTTATCTTCGGTAGACAAGATGCGAAAAGTGAGGTTGAGATGATTTGGATATGTAATGAGAAGACGTACGCCCAAGTGCTAAAGTGTGAAAAATTGACTATGGATGGATTCACGAGAGGCGGAGATAGACCGAAAAAGTATTGGGGTGACATCATCACGTAGTAAAACTTATCGAGGACATGACCTTAAATAAAAAGGTATGAAAAATACAAATTAGAGTAAAAGTTAGTAGATAGGAGTGTATTGTCTTTACTATTATTCATAGTATTACTCTTGTAGTCTCTTGGTCTTCAACTTATGTTATTATTTGTCATATAATTGTTGTAATACTGCTTTGCTACTTTTTGTTATCATTTATTGTTGCGGGAAATTACACTAATTATGTTGTTGTACTCTGAAGGTGTCAAGTATGCATTCAAATAAGGCACACCTTAAATACACTGAAGGACGTGTAAAGGAAATCCTCTCATCAAATGGTACCGTAAAGGAAAACGCTTTACATTAAAGAGCAAATTTGAATAGAAGCCTTAAGCTATGTACATCAGTAGAGTCTACATACCGTATATAAAAGAATAATCATGACCTAATAAATGAAACAATTTACTACTTGTAACATTTACAAAATTTGAAACAAAAATCTCACTGAGCAACTAAATAGGACAGACACCCTCTCCTCTCTGATTTTGATTCTTCACTCAATATGAAAATTCATTGCCTCTGAGGGATATATATTTTTTGACCCATATCGAAATGTCCTCTAAGCAAGCCTGAGCTTTAGGCGTTTTCTCAAGGACATTAAGGGTAGCAAAGTCATGCACAGCATCTTTGTAATCAAGAAGAGGGGCATCAACATTCACTCTTCGAAGTTGCTCTGAATAAGCAATAGCCCTCTCTCGCATCCAATCATATTGCGCAACCACTGTAAGCGTGGGTGGCATATGCTTTAAGTCCAAGGGTGTATCCTTCCCTGGTAGAAGGGGATTTGCAGCAAGATGGTCCAGATTGAAATCTGTTTCCGGTAGGAAAAGTTTCCAAGCAAGAATGCATGTAGCTTTGTCATAGAGATAAGAGTTTGCCAGTTTCATCTCTGAATGTGTAGGAATGTTTCCGATGAAGAAAGGGTACATTAGAACTTGAGCTACAACTGTTATAGGATCCAAAAGTTTCCCTGCCTCAACAGCATATCGTGCAACATAATTCACGATGTTGGCTCCACAGCTTACTCCAACAAGTACACACCTGTAAAACAGATTGCACCAAAGTTAGGAGCAGTTTCTCCTCAAGTCATGATCATTTTCATCTCTCATAAGCAATTGACATGTATAGGTTTGGAAGGTAAGTAATTTGGTTTCATTTTTGCTCCTAAAGATCACCTAATAAACAGACAGCATTGATACGGAGAAACAGGATCATACATCTTAGTTACGATTTCATACTGAATTTGGCCTCTAAAAACTCAGGAGACCTGAAACACCATCACACAGTCATCTTGTTCCATATTAAGGAAATTATTCCTGAAATGACTTAGCTTGGCTGGTACTCCGTCCATTCTATTTTTGTATGACACTTTTCACTTTGTTCAAAACAGACTTGTATGTCTAAAGCCCCTGTAGGTTTACCCTTGTAATTTTACCTTAAACGAAATGCTCATTCATGATATGTCTAAGATCACAAGTTGGAACATTTGTCAACAAAAATGAAAAGCAATATCAAAACTACTGGTACTGAAAAATATCAATATTGTACAACAGGACCGAATATTATACCTTGAAGGATCTAGATGAGCTGCTAACCAAGGCTCAACCATAGAAGCCCCAAATCCATCCACAATTTGCCTTCCCCTATGCTTCTCTCCATTATCCAGACTCGACCTACTGCATTCCGCCAAGTTAGCTTGCTTCCCTAACCACTTAATAGCCGCAACCCCATCTTCAAACGCAGCCGGAAACCTACTCTCCGGCGCCAATCTATACCCAACAGCAATCACGATAGCGTCACAACACTTGGCCAATTTCCTACAAAAGCCATCAGTAGAAGCTGTATCATTACCTCCACTCACCCAAGCACCACCATGAAACTGCAAAATCACCGGCAATTTCTTACAATTCTTTCCATTTTTTGCCGGTACATAACCCCCATAAACCCCTTCACCGGACTCCGAATTTCTCGACGAAATGAGTGCAGATTGAGGGAGGAAGATTCTGAGGGACATACAAGTTAAATGATCAATATGAAGGTCCTTGCTCGCAACTCCATCGTTAGAGAAACTAGGGTTACACGTGACAATCGATTCATCGGCGCGTGAAACGACACCGTCTGAAACTGGGGATTGCACTAGTGTTTGTAATCGGCGATTAAGATTGTACTTGAAGAGTAAGCTATAAACTTTGACAATTAAGCTCGGCATATCTCCTCCTATGAGAAGAAAAAACTTTCAGCAGGGGGTTAATTTATGTAGGAATTAAGGAAAAGCGTTGAAGATTATTGAGGATAGACCGCCGGACAGGAATTTAGTTTGGTCCAAAGTAGAAATTTGAGGAAAAAATGGAAGCTTCCATTGATGGAGTTGTTATAACGTGTGAGTGTCAGCCATGAATCACTATGAATATGGAGCCGGATTTATCTAATAACATTATGTCATCTCATGTAATGTCACAATTAATTTTAATGCAATTCCCAAGAAAATGTATTACAACGCTTACTAATTTTCTACCAAATAAATTGAAAAAGTATTACTATAATTATGGAGTACATAACAACTATAATAATATAAATATATCTGTAGAATCTAATAAGTGAGATTTATAGGGAATAAAAATATATATAGATATTCTTATTATCTTATAAAAATAAAGAGATTGTACGTAATAATTTATATAAAAAAAATATAATATATAAATTGTACCTTAAATTTAACTTTAAATTTTATCGTTGACTTTATTTTTGATAGTACACAAGTAATCAATTTAACTATCTAATATTTCAACAAAAGAAATACTTTAACTTAATGGTGCACAAATGCCTACTTGTTGAGATGTTGAAATTCAAATATTTTTTTGTTGAAATGTTGGATAATTAATATAACTGGTGTATTAAAAAAATTAAATATCAAAATTAAAATTTAAAGCAAATTTTAGAGTTCAATTTATGAATTATGTCCCCCTCTTCTTCCCCGCTCCTCCAAAACAAAATGATACTAGCTAAAATAATTTTTAAAATGAAACTATCACCCAGTAGCATATTTTAGGAAAAATCATCACAATATAATAACATAAAGTATAAATTTTATTAAAACAAAAATTAAAATATATAATTTATAATAAAAATATCTTCAAAATAATAAATATCAAATTTAACACCTCGGGAGTATACTTTAATTTCCGCTGCACTTTAACGTTCGAGGCTTACATACATATATCCTTGTCGTTTGCGCCTCAAAGCATTTTTTATACGTCAAGTTCTAAAAATCACCCCGAAAATGCCTCTAATTATTGAATGTTATTATAGATTTAAAATATATTTTGTAATAATATGAAGGATTTTTCATATTAATTAGCACTACTTTTAACTTGTGATAGAAAATTATTTATCATATAGGGTTATCTACAATTACGTTATACTTTCTCTAATTCTTTAAAGAAATATGATATAAAATGTGAAAAATAAAGTAATTATTTAAATTTCACTTATACTATCTTGCTATGATATTTTCTTATAAATCCTGCTTCAAAAACTTTTTTTTAAATGAAAGATCTATTAGAAATAGCTTCCCTAGCTCATAAAAATAATGAGTAAGATCTACATGTTTCTTATCTTTTTTAGACCTTACTTATGAAAATTTATTAAATATGTTATTGTTATCGTATTCAAATTTCGCTAATAGTATATGACTTAAATTATTTTCGGGTACCATATCAAGTTTGCTATAACAATTTCATGTTGTTTTATTTGTCAAACGAACTTGATGATTTTAAATCAATTCTCGCATGCATTTAGGTCCGAATTCGTTAATTTCTAGTTGTACATAGATGTTAAGATTGATTCCTAAGTATGAAAAATATATTGAGTGTGAGTTAAAATGATAAGGAACCTCTAACACTAAGTAGAGTTAAGAGTTTTTCTAATGATTAAGTTTTCGTGTTAATTTAAATAAAGGTTAATTTCAAATAGTCATATCTCCTAGAAGATGAATAATTATATGGATCATAACCTATCACATAAAAGAAATGTGTCTTGTTGATAACTCAATCACATAAAAGAAATGTGTCTTGTTGATAACTCAATCACATAAAAGAAATGTGTCTTGTTGATAACTCAATAAACTATTTTTCAATTCAATATTTGAGCAAGAAGTAATGTCCATTTTACTAAGCAGTATGTTGAGATTAGCACCACACCTGTCACCAAACTTCAGAGGCTAAAAATCACCTTAGCTAATGATGGAATCTTAGGTTCAAATAGTAGAGGAACAATGGATTCCTCGGGGCACACCCCAAAACTGCGGACTAAGCTCATCAGCACACTCCTATTAAGTTTCAGACAAAAAATGTATCAAAATTTGTTTAGTTAAGAATATTTTTGTTCTACCATTTATGGATAATCAACTTAGACGTATTTAAATCTACTTTGGTTAAAAAGAATCTGAATCAGGGGCAGATCTATGTAGAAAGTAAGGGTTTTCTCGATTAAAAAATTATATTATATATATAAAATTGAATCTAAATATATGTAATATACATTGAATAAATGAACCCTTTGAGCACAAGTAACAACTATAGCTCAACGGTTCAGGGATTCAATTTAATGTAGAGATTGTGGGTTTGGATCCCACTCAAATTACATCTCAGGTTTTTTTAATATTTTTTCCCTTCTCTCTGTCTTTTCATTTTAATTTTTTTAATTTTCCTTTTTCTCTCCCTTTTCATTTTTAATAAATAATAGGCTTTATTTATCCTTTCTCACTCTTTCTTCTTCTTCTTCTTTTAATAAGTAATGGGCTATGTTCTTATACATTCATAATGGCCTTCTTTGAAATTAAAATATTTCGTATATCTCTCTTTATACATTTTATGTCAAGCTTATTTAAAATATTTTTATATTTAATTAGTTTTACATATACAAGACTATTGCATTTTGTCAATTTTTATTATTTACTTTATCTTGTTACACAACTCATTCTTTTCAACTATATTTTTATAGGCATATTTATATTGATGTTGTTCAATTATTTTTATTTTTATTTTTATTATTATTGTTATAGAACATTAAATACATATTATAATATTAATAATCACTTGTTACACTTTTTAAAGAATTTCATATTCTTTTGGGGGAGTATTAATTTAAACGAAAAAAATATATTTAAAATAAAGTAGGACTCTACAAAGTAAGAATTAAAAGAGTCATAGTAATATTTTTTAAGAAAAACTCGATGGTGCAAAGAAAAATAAAAAGAAATATTAAAAGAATATAATAAGGTGGGTTAAAATTTAGTGGATGTCTCATTTTGCTTTTCTCCTACTCATTTTCACGTATTAACTTATTTATATTTCAATTCCGTCGAAGAAAAATCTTGCATCCGCCACTGCCTAGAACCTCAAGGGTTTAAAGTTATGTGGGGTGGGGCAGGTGTAGGGTGGGTTGAAGTGGCTATTTTAAAAACTAATGCGGGCGCATTGCGGATTTAAAAAATCAAATAGAAATTCGAAGTTTTGTAATTAGTAAAAATCAAAGATATAAACTTTTTATATTAAACATTGACTTTAATTTTATTTTTTTCTAAAATTTAAATTAGACATACCCGATAAATTATTGATTGTTTTTAAATTAGAAAGTTTTAATTAGCGATTAAGAAATAATTATTGAAATGTCAACTAAAAATGGTTAATTAGTGAAATTTTTTTAAAAAATATGAATTTTAATTTTTTATATTGAATTCAATTAAAAAATAAAAAAACTTAAAAATTTAAGCAGGGCAGATTTATACAGGGTGGGTCTATGTAGAGTGGGGAGAGTTGAAAATGAAAAAAATCATCACAAAAGATAAAACAATTTAAAAAAATTACGAGTTGAGCTCAACCGATCCCACACTCATCCCATTATCATGCCTACTTAGAACTTAGGATTTTAAACATCAACCTCTTCTTAAGGTTCAAAAAGCAGCAAACTTTGACAAGTCTATCAAAGAAGCAAATCCAGGGTTTTTCAAGCTTCATCCAAGAGCATCAACTCTCCTAGACATGTAAAGCTATCGTAGTGAAGAGCTTACTTCTAGGGGCGGCTCAATATAATTTATGGTTTAAAGCAAAATTTTAAAATGAGAATTAATTTTTTTTTTTTTTAAAAAAAAGGATTTTGCATATATTTTTAATGTAAAATTTATTTTTATAGCTTTTTGAAATTTAAAATTATAAATAAATTCATTTTATGATTATTTTCTCCCAATAATTATTTTTTAATTAATAATACATCTAATTCATTCTATTTATCTTGAGACATTATTGATCTTAAGTATGATTTTATCAATTTTGATTTTAAAAAAGCTTTTTTCAATCGAGATAATTGTTATAGGAGCTCTATAAGCAATATATGCATTTAAAAAATTATAAAATCTTTTTATCTAAATTAAATATTTCTTACATTTCTATTTCCTTTATCCACCACGTCCATTAAGTAAGACAATAAATATATGATATAATTTATTAAGTTATTTTTATTTTTTTTATTTTTTTTTAGAATTGAGCAGTATTTAATATAAATCTTCTTTATAATTGAAAATAATTGTTAACTTTAGTCTTAAATCCCTAAATGATTCTTTAGAGCTAAAGCAACATTAATATGAGATGAAGAAAATATTAAAAGTATTCAATATTCTTTAAAAAAAAAACAAAAAAACTACATGCTATAAACCTATAACTGTTAAAAAATGAGGCCTTACAAAATTGGAGGCCTAAAATCTTTGCTTCAATAGCTTCATGCTAAAGCTGGCACTGATTAGTTCGTCCTCTTACTCTATTTCTATAGTTTCAGTTAGGAAGATCAAAACGAGGATTTTTACCTCAAGGCCTATGTTTTCATATTTTTTCTAATTTGAACTTTACATTACTGAATTCTATTATTGAAATTATTGCATTTCATATTCATTGATGATCCTTGAGTGATGGTTGTGATTATTCTACTACACGAACTCTTCTTAGCAGAATTTATTTTGAAAACAATACTATGCATTACTTTCATGAATAAATCATATTTTCATCAAAAAAAAAAAGTTTTACCTATTTCAAAAATTTTATATTTTGAAGAAAGCTCAGTCACTTGAAAATTTTCTTACGAAAATTTTTAAAAAAAAAATCTTATAAATATGGATGTGAGTTTCAAAGAAAATTGTCTTTTTATATCATAAAACTCAAAACATCATAAGCTTCATGTAGTTGTCTTTTTATATCATAAAACTCAAAACATCACAAGCTCACCAATACTCCAATTTTATGGATCTGAGCAAAGGCTCGCAGTATAATTTCATGTACAATTTTTATGATATATCATGAGAATATATAGATTATCAATTTAAGATGTTTATTTGGATCTTTATGAGGTAGATAACTGGATAAATTATTCATAAATCATACCTAGAAAATGCAACATCATGCTAATGATATTGAAAGTAACATTTTGCATAAGTAGTGAAGGTCTAACAGCTTCAACTACCAATCCCTGATCGAATTTATTATTCATTGTGAAATTTAACCTTCGTTGCCTAAATGTTCTCTCTATTTTTAGATTAATTGGAATCAATGGAGATCATTGACTCCTAGTATCGAACATAAACTGTGTAAAATTTTAATAATGAACAAAAAATAACATCCAGTGTAATTTGAAAAAAAATTATGGCTGCTTAATGAAAAGGGAGCTAAAACGATTAAAAAAACTAAACAACATAAGATAAAGCATAAAAGGATCATATTCAAATTTATATTCATCATAGAACTGATTGTCACGTGAATACAAGCTTCTAAAATAGTAAGATTAGAATAAATTAATATAGTCTCATACTCCTTGTGTCTCAAATAGAACTAAACTATCATAGAAGTCCAACCGTCTTGACAGTAGATGGGATCAAGAAGCAATTATCTCTCAATCTGTCAAAAACTCGATCCATGAAAAGAAGAGAATATTCACTAGGTCCAGGCTCACAACCTACACATATCTGTAGAAAAACAAGGGTGAGTACCAAAAGTACCCAACAAGAGGACCTAATCACAAGTAGAGGATAAAGAACTAAGCACCCCTTCCATCCCAACCACATACCTTCGGACTACAAATCTACACGCACGAAAGACCAACATACACAATATAGATAATGCACACAATTACAGTCTTAGCTATCAACCTGTTAACAAGTCAATCTCAACAAGTTACAATAATAAGTCAATCAACATAGCACACTTAATGCAATTGAACACCTTTAATACAAGAGATGAATGGGATGAAATACCATGATATGCAAGCAAAATGATGTAATGTCAAGTGCTTGTGATGCATGCCTGTCCTACGATACATCCATCATTATAACTAGACCAGAACCAATGCGGGCCACATATAGACCATGTATTCACCAGAACTATTTCCCTTAGGCATTTTCTTTCTTTTATTTTTCTTTTTCTTTTGCCGGAAACCATTTCCCTTCAGCTTTTCTTTCTTTTCTTTTACTATTTGCTGAACCATTTCCCTTGTAGTTTTTCTTTTAGCCTAAACCATTTTCCTTCAGTATGTTTTAATGCAACATATAAGCACATATCATATAGGCATGAGAGTAATGAGCTTGCCGGTCATTTTTGAACCTATCTGTAATATTTACTATTTTGCGCTTTCGTAAGTTGCTTTGGAACTATTTTGAACTATCTGTATTGTTGAAACTGGAATCTTATGTTTTAAAAGTAGAAAATATGAGTTTTGGCATTTTTAGAAGCTTAAGTTGTTGAAAAAGTAAGTTAGTATACCATTTTGAGTTTCGGGTGTTGGATAGGACATCCGTTGATTCCATTAGCTGCAGAACGTCGAATTTGGTCTAGAAGAAGTTACAAAACTGAATTTTGAGTTAAAACGGAGACTTTGAACGCAAAGTTGCTTTTTTAGTTGATTCTGGAGCCTAAGTTTGACTTTGGTCAACATTCAGAGTTCGAAAGCTCGAATTAAAATTTCAAAAATTTTAGTAGTTCCGTATGATGAAACTAACCTAGAAATGGTCTCATTGTAATTTTTGGAGTTTTCGAGGATAATTTTGATATTTTGAGTTTTAATCTAGTTTTATCGAGTTGTATTTTCACTTCGCTTTAGTAATGAATGAGATGACATGGTCTATTCAGGAGGAGATTCTATGGTGTATACTTTTACGGATGACGTAGTACTGATTGATGAGTCTTGGACTTAAGTTAATGATAGATTAGAGACTTGGAACATGCTTTGGAATCTATAAGGTTCAAACTGATGTCACGACCCAAAATGGTCCATGAGTGGCACCCATACTAACCCTTCTAGTAGGCAAACCAACATATAAATCTCAATCGATACTAACAGTTCACTTATAAAATATAATAATAATCAAAAAGATTAATTCCATAAAGCAAAAATAACCCAACATTACTAAGTTTATTACTTAATGCTCCCCAAAATTTAAAAGTCATCACATCCGGACACTAATATCAAAATACCAAGTCTAAGAATATCAACTCCAAAATGAAATAATAAGTGATTTATGTCCGAAAGCTAAGGACACCATGACAAGACTAATAGGATCGAATGCGATCTAGAGAATTATCTCACCCTGGAACCTAATGTGCTGCAGACTGACTAGAGCTGAGGGCGAGTCATAGTCGGTGGAATACTCGCTGCACTCCACAAAACAAAATAAGAAAGTACAAGTAGGGGTCAGTACAGACAACATGTACTGAGTAGATATCATCGTCGACTCAAAATAGAAATCAATATACCTAAAATAAAAGTAGGAATCAATCATAACACTTAATAGGGAGCAACAACAAGGATAAGTACACAACCAATCAACGATATCAATGATACACATGAGGACTCAAGCCTCCATATCACATTTCTTTTAGGAGATAGGTTCTTTGCATTTGAGTACATTAAATTATTTTAACAAGTTTTTCTTTATTATTATCATATCGGAACGTGACACCCAATCTTATAATATATGTGTCGGAACATGACACCCGATCCTATAATATATGTGTCGAAATATAACATCCGATCCTACAATATATATGTGTCATAACGTGACACCTGATCCTATAATATATATGTATTGGAACGTGCCACCTGATCCAATATATATAATTCATTATTCTTTATCATTACTTCTCATTTCATTACCAATGTTTCATCAAGCCTTCTTTATTCAAGGCATCACTATGAGAGACCAAGTTCAAATTATGGGTTTCATGGTCTTGGGATTGCAGATCAATCATAACAATAATCAGTTAACCAAACCACAATAATTAAGTGTATAAAAAATATCATAGCTTTACTCAATAACTATCAATTGCTATAGTCTCCCTATTAGATAGAATAAACCATAACCTACCTCAACCGAAGAATCGAAGTCAAGCAAGCAAATTCACCAGTGCCTTCCCTTTCCTCAATGCCACAAAACTTTTCGAATCTATCAAATATGTAATATTCATAATTAAGTAAATGAGTCCATAGACCCTCACATTAGTATATGTCTAGCCTAGATTAAAAACTCATTCCATTCCACAATCAAGTTTCTAAATTTTAAGCCTAAAGTTAAGTTGTAGTTCTTCCATATATCATAAATCTAAAGGTTTTTATATAATATAATATACCTAATATCCAATTACCTATCTCAATATATCAAAACTTAAATTATAATATAATAATTGCATGAACAAAATTAGAACAAAGGCTAACTGAAAAAGTACGACACATAAACCTAATAAATTGTAGGGCTCTAACCTCTTTGCAATGCATTCCATAAAAATACATAAAAATAATATAATAACTCATTATCAATTCACAAATTACTACATGTTTGAGATTCTTTAGCCAATGATTACCCTAGTATTTGTCTCCCACTAAACATAAGCATAACCTACACTAGGTAACATGTAACCTTTAGATTCCTCTAATTAATTTAAACACTTAGATTCAATATAATACTTTTTTAAGACTAGGAATTTTTCTTACTAGAATTTGACGTGATATCTTGCTCTCGTTGTTGTCTCCTCGAAGGTAAATTTCTGCCTCTCTATTTTATTTATTTCTTTTTCACACTAATGATAGAATAAAATGATAAACCTAACTAATTTATTTTTATTTATATGAGCTAAGTGCTATAGGATTTTAACTAAATTACCACTTTAACCCATTAACTAACTTAGTAATATAAAATTACCTCTAAGCTAGATAACAAAAGTTATCAAATAGTCCAAAAGTTCCTTTTAAAAATTTATAAAATAAATCTTTTAAAGCTCCATTTCTAAAAACGACTTGAGGGTCATTACATTAGATACCAATTTACCCACCGTTCATCCTTGAACTGTCAAAAGAAAAGCAAGGGTAGGAATGGGTATCTGACTTAATAAAAAGATATGGTGTCAAACCCCAAGTGGCCGTTAGGGCGGACTGACACCCTTGCCGAAAAGGCTCGGGAGAACCAATCTATATCTATTCAGTTGTTTACATATTATAATTAACTTTCTATGTTTGGCGTGCTTATAGGGAGATAAATGGTTATAACAAGCTAAACGGA
>JAOTQJ010167642.1:0-26078 GCA_025642045.1 Solanum sejunctum | reverse complement strand
AGTACAGGATATCCAGCTGTTGTTACCACGCTCCAGGTTGCTTCGGAGCTTTGTACATGTCTAGAGCTTATATGCTTATATTGTACAGATAATTGAGGCGGGCTTTTCCCGACCCTTCTCAGATGTTTTTCTTTATCTAGAGGCTTTGTAGACTATGTAAAGCAAAGTGAAGTCGTGTCTCATACTTTAGACACTGTGGCCCCAATGGCCTTGTTATATGCATTTTCTTTCGGCTTGTTATCACCAATTATTTTCTTAAAGACATGTCAAATATAGAAATTGCTCATAATATGTAAAGAAAGTGCATAGATATAGGTTAGTTCTCCCGAGCCTTATCGGCAATGGGTACCAGTCCGCCCTAACGGGACTTTGGGGCATAACAACGGTGTGGTCAAAATTTGCTATGGAGCATTATACAAAAAAATAAGGGTCTACTTGTTTTTGACCAATTTTGCCAAAACAACTAAGGGGGTCAAAACACAAACAGAAGCCACCACTATTCAACAAAAGGTTGTTTGTTCTGACCACGCAATCATATTCGTATTTCAAGCTTGTTTAGCTAGGTTATTACAAAAAGAGGTTTCTGCCTCCGGTTGAACATTTTTTAAACCTTTTGGTCATATTCATATCTGGACCCCTAGAACTTGAACCAGCCATACTCCTAGCTTATTTGGTGATTTCAGATCTAATAGAATTATCAAAGTCCTATTCTAAGGTGGTTTGCTAGTCCTTTAGTAGAAAACTCATCTTTATAGTTATAACTTGTTGTTAACTTACAATTTCACGTAGTTCACAACTAATTACACCCATAACCATCCCTATTGTCCTAATAAGTCACAAATGGTTTGTGGATACCATATATGAGCTCAAATAAAAAGAATTAGCATAGAATTATGAAAATGACCTAGAAGGTCATTATGATGGTCAATAACTAATTTCTGAAGATTAGAAAAGGATAACAGGACAATGAGAACCACGAATCTTGGTTCCATCTATGGACCATTGAGGTCTTGTGCATAGTGTCTAGTTGTTTTAATGAAGGAGACTTTTATCCTTTCTACCAATCCTAAATGTAAACTACATTATTTTGTGACTTTTTAGTCCTCTACTAAGATAACGAAGCCCTTGTTCCCCTTCATTTACTTCGTACTTCCACTTTAAAACTCCTTAGGCATTCTTTCTCTTTAAGAATAAGCTACTCTTGGATTGCCACTTATAATTATTCTAAGTGTGATAATTTGACTATACCTATGATTTAAAGAGTCAATGGGATTATTTAGCACTGAATGTCACATTGAGATAGGTTTAGTAAATGAACCCTAGAAGTAACCCTTTTCCCCATTAACTATGTGCCATAATAGGAGACTTGTAAGCTAGGCTAGTGGATCCAGATAGGCCAATTATGTTGCATGATTATGCATGTGAATTCATGGAATTCCACCTGTAGGTGGTCTCCTTGTGCCAATGTAGGGGGTTATTTTTGATTGTATATTGTATTTCCCATGTTCTTATATGCCGGTTATGGTCCATGCCCATAATGTCTATGATCCATGTCTTGGTTACATCAAATGTGTTCCATTTATGCATTGTTCTTGATCATATTGAACGCTTTACCTTGTGATGCTTAAGCGCATGTTAATGTTTACATTTCTTGCCCCATGTATGTAAGTCTTTATTTATGAATGATGGAATTACAATTTTATAATTGCATTGGATCCCACAGATTTAATACATTCTAAAGTAATAACACATATTATGCTTGAATGATTTAATAATATAGGGATAGACGCTTCTCCTCCATATCATGGCTAGTTCTTCTGATGTTCAAGACTAGTTTTTTTGTGATGACCCCTTAGTAGTGGACTCTATCATTTTTCTTTCTTGTGATGTATTTTTGACTTGTTATATATGTTGGTTTTTGGAGGCTTTTACATTCTATGTTGTTAATGTTTGGAATCATTTCTATTTGCTAGAAACTGAAAGATACCAGTTACTAGTTATCCATGATCTAGTTGGTATTTGTATGGACATTATGTATGTTTAAATGTTACTTTTACTCCAAATGATGTCCAATAGACCCTACACTATTTACTTCTTCAAATATATGAGTGTTATGCCTACACATGCTTGTTACGTTAAGATGGCTTGGGTGAGGTGCCTTTGGGTGTCTAATCCATCATTGACCCTTGAGATGGGTCATTACAAATATAGTATCAGAGCATGAGGTTTTAAAATTCCCCTTTTATGCCAAATATACCACTTCGAGTAGAGTCTTATTCAAGGGTGTGAAGCGCAACACAATCTTAAATGAGAGGCTATAAGGTATGTATGAAAGTATTTCCTTCCTTCTTATTCATGTCATGCCTTTAGAGCTATCTGAGGTTCTACTATAACTAATGATGATTTCTTTGCTATTTTTAGATCATGCAACAAAGAAGAGATCCACAACTAAGTAAGCATCAAGCCCCTCCACTATAATAATACAATAGAATATCCCATGTGGCATTTAAAACCACGTTCACCATGTTAGCCCAAGATTTGGCTAACCAAGAAAAAAAGGACACTTACATATTGGTCACTCAAATTAAAGATTGTACGAGAATGAGTCCTCCAAAGTTTCATAGTTCTAAGGTTATAGAGGATCCAATCAACTTCATTGATAAGGCTTACCAGGTTTTTTCTATTATGGGAGTTCCCTCGGAGGAGAAGGCTAAGTTGGTGGCTGACCAACTAAATGGAGTATCCAAGATATGGCATGAAAAATTGTTGGAAGAGTAAGATTAAGGATAGGGTTTGATTGAATGGGAAGAGTTCAAAAGTGCTATCTTGGACTAGTTCTTTCCAATAGAGTTGATTGAGGCCAAGGTACAAGAACTCATCAACCTCAAAAAAGGGCACAAGATCATATTCTCTCAAGTTCACCAAACTCTATAAATATGCCCTTTTCATGATAGAGGATCCTAGATCCTGTATAATCAAATTCATCTCTGGTACATTATAATTGGTGTTAATAGAGTGCAAGACAGTTGTGCTTGTGAAGGAGTGGACATCTCCCTATTGATGACATACAACAATAAAATTGTGGAGCTGAAGCTAAGAGAGAGAGAGCAAGGGAGTCCAAGGGGACTTAGTTTGATGGTAGGGGATATTCTCACCAAAGGAGTGGAGGTCACAAGTTCCAAAGTGGCAACACTTCTTCTCCCTGGTCCACTAAAGACAAGGGGTAGCTCCAAAGCCTCAAACCCCAAATTTACCAAGTGTGAAAGGCTCCACCATGCCAAAGACTATAATAGTGGAGGTGCACGACCCATAGGTCATGGTGGGAAAGTTCAAGGCACCCCAAGGAGTAATGGTTTCTATGCTCTTCATGGCCTATATGAAGTTAAAGAGGTCGCAGATGTTGTCACTAGTATGTTGAAAGTTCATAATTTTGATGAATATGCATTATTATACTCAAGGGCTAATTTGTCATTTGAAGCTTCTTTTCTTCCAAATAATTCCATGCATGTCCCAAAGTCCTTCATGAACCTTATGAAGTATGCCTCCATCCATTATCAGACTTATAGAGTCATGTTCCAATTCTCAAATGAATCCATCCTTCAGTGGGAGGGTAGAAATTCTTCATGTAGGGCCAATTTGTTTCCTTCTTAAAAGCCCATAAAATGATCTCAATAGGATGAATATATCATCTAGAAAGGGTCAAAGAAGTCAATTCTAAAGTTTCTTCTCTTGAGTTGGTTTCCATTATTAATGAGTTTCCCAATGTCTTTCTGGATGAGTTACTAGGTGTTCCTCCTAAAAGGGAAATAGATATCGACATAGACCAATTACGTGAAACTCAACCTATCTCAATACCTCCATATGGAATGGCTTCCATGGAGTTGAAAGAATTAAAAGAACAATTAAAGGATTTTTTAGAGAAGGGTTTCCTTAAACCAATTAAGTCTCCATGGGGTGGTTGATGTCGCGCAAGTTACAACTCCTTTTTTAGAATAAAATAGTCATTATCAACAAATAGAACCTAACAAAGGTTAGGGGCGAACCCAAGGGAATATATAAACATAAGAGAGTTTAATGATTGCACTTTGAGTAGTTAACTGGCTTAGTTCCCTAAAGGGGGGTGGGGTTGCAATAATCAATGGAAAAATAAACTAACACAAGAGTAAAATCAATATGGAGAAAAACTAGAGTATTGCATTTCCCATGATTTCCTAACATACTTTCATTAGATAACCTAATTCTCTTGTAGTGTGTGACTTGCAGGATAGTAGTTAAGTTAACCAAGAGCATTGGTCAAAGGTGAGAGGCACATTTCACTATGTGACTTGGCCCGTCTTCATAGTGTGCATTACTAAACCTTATCTATTAGCCCAGTACAACCTCTACTTGGCCCAGTTTAGTTGATTAGATGAGAACATATCAATCAAATCCTATTAATTAATCTTTTTTTTCTATTCGTTATTACTTTGGCCCAGTCAGTACCACTACGCGAGTTCTAATAATGTCCACCACTATAAAAAATGCAAAACTAAGAGAATTAATTAATATGTGCATACACACTATCCAAGAATTTTGAAATATCTGGTTTTACTTTGTTAATTCTTCATGGTTGTTGAGTTAGTTACTCATACTTTATGTCAAGACCCAAGTCTAGGGCCTAGACGTGACATGGCAAATGGGGAACCCAAAGGGACCCCAAACAAGCCTCTTAGCATATCACTCCCACATTGTTGGTTATGGAAACAAGATAAGCATTACAATATATAAAATAAAGGGAAGCAAGACTAAGGGAATCCTTTTATATTTATAAAAGCAATAAAAGAGTGAACTCGTAGTATCCAACAACACCTCTATTTTGGAATTGAGAAGGAAGGGGGGCAAGACACTTTCTGGGCTCACCCTTATAATATCAAGAGTTAAACATAAATAAGTCTCAACATAGCAAGTGTAATCTAGATATTGTACCCGAACATAAGGACTCACCAATGCTTTTATCCAAATTATTGAGCTAGCCACGTGTAAGAGGATAATCAAAAAGAGCTTCGGTCCCTATATGGTAATATCATGTGGGTAGAGTATGCATTAACAAGTTTGAATGTACTTAGTATGAGTTGGTACAATGCAACAACGACATAAGTCAATATACTCAATATGGCACGCATGATCAATGCTTGTAATAAGACATGCTTTTAAATCAATCAATTGCATAATATACCATATATATGTGGGAAGGGACCTTAACCGACATGAGTAAAACTAAGTGAGCTACAACCTGAAATCCCAATGATTACCCCTCATTGGTAAAGGGGTGGCCTACTTGCCAAGGTAAACCATACTTCACTTTAAGGGAACATAACCCATTTCATATAAAGTAAGCCTCCTTACAGGAACATGACCTATTTCAGAAAGGATTTCATGATAAAGTGCAGTAGAAGGATCAACTAGAATAGCAAGGGTAAAGTATAAGCCTATATTGGTACATAATTTGAGAAAAGGAGTATGGACCCTTGAAGATAGTCCACGCCATCATCCCATCCATCGGTGCTAAGCCTAATCGCAAAGAATACTTGAAATAATCATAATTTAATCATAACATGAATAACTTGTAAAAACATGACTTAAGTAGCTCATAAACATGCTTGACCTCAAAAACTGAGCCTAACTTGCACATGAGAGTAATAATAATAAGACATGAACCCTTGATTAAACATGAAATGGCTTATAACAAGTGAAAATCTTGAAAATATGGGTTGACTTGATACTTGTAATATCATAGAAACTTTTCATGAATTAAATACATGCTTGAAAATCCTTAATCATCATATAGTCAATTGACTTGTAAATCAAGTAATAGATCATCAATAACCTGAGAATACTTGTCATGTCATTTTATCAAACACATGGTGGATTCATAATACTTGTTTAAAATCATGCAATACGAGAGTAAAACAATATGTGTAAACTCAATGCAAATCAACCCACCAACATGATGGTAAAACCCTCCTATAGTGTACCTTGAAATCCATCACAAAAGCTCATAGTAGTTCATAGTTTCATATCTCAAAACATGTATAGTATCAATGGACATACTCAGTTCATGGAATAAGGTTGACATAGACTTTAATACATAATCAATCAATACTTGGTAAAACACCAACATGATTTATGCTCATAAGTCATAATAAGAGATACCCATAATTAATATAAGTTAAACATGCAATTTTCAGAAAAATAAAAGGTTGGGCTCCATGGGTGAAAAGACCTATTGATGAAGACCCACATACTTTAAATCTTGAATTTCTTAAGGTGAACTTCAAGTGGACTTAGATCTTGAAATGAGTCCTTGAGTTTGAAAATTGAGATTAAAATTCTTAGATTTGGATGAGAGAAATGATAGAGTCGTAGAGATGTTTGAGAGAGGGTTTTCTAATAGAGTTGAAGTGGCCATAGGGTTGTGACCCCAATGCCCTAGGATGAATTAAAATAACCAAGGAAAATGAAACATTAGTCTGCACCACTGACGCGATGCGGAGAAACATTTACACTAGTTTGCAACCCTAACGCGTCGCGGTCAAGGCACGAAAAGACACTAGATTACAAAAATCTAGCAAAAATTATTTTTTGCCATGAGTCTTCTAAAATTTGGGTTATACCATACCCCACTGAATTTCGCCCCCTATTCGAGAATATGAAGTCTAATTTTTTAAATCACGTACAAATTTTGAGATATAGGGAATTTATGATTGTGGGGCAGTTCAAAGCACACGTGGGGCATTTCAATATCTCTCTCTTGGGAACATTCATCCCTGAATGTCAAAGGAACATGCGTAAGAGAAGCAATTATGAAGTTTGAGCCTGACATGAATGTAACAAATGTATTTAAATATCATTTTCAAAAATATCAACATGAATGTCAAAAAAAACATACACATGTTACCATAAACATGAATGCATGCAAAATGACATGAGGGCTGAAACTTAAGACTTGACATTATAGATTAGACTTAAGTTATTACCTTTGGCTTGAGTTGAGTAGAAGAGATATGGGTATTGATTTCTCATGTTTGCTTCTGCTTCCCATGTGGTACATTCAACTTATTGATTCCTCCAAAGGACCTTGATAAAATCTACATCTTTTTTTCTCAACCTATTCACTTGTCTGCCAAAAATCTCCACCGGGACCTCATAGGTAAAATTATCTTCTACAACACCCAGAATCTCTAAGGGCACTACAACACTTGGGTCACCCACATAATTTCTCAACATGGGCAAATAGAAGATCGGATGAACTTTATTCATATCTATAGGAATCTCCAACTCATAAGCAACCTTACCAATCCTCTTTAAGAATCTTTAAGGACCCACAAACCTCAGGATCAATTTCCCTTTCTTGCTAAATCGGACCACACCCTTCATGGGTGAGACCTTCAAGTAAACCCAATCATCAACCTCAAACTCAAAATCTCTTTTTCTCACATCCGAGTAGGACCTTTATCTACATTTGGCTATATTTAACCTCTCCCTTACACCTCACCATCTGCAAGGCTTCCATAACTAAATTCGGACCTAGCAAAGCCATCTTGCCAAAGTCAAACCACCGAGCTGGGGATCCTCAATGCTTACCATATAAAGTTTCAAAGGGAGCCATGCCAATATTTGAGTGGTAGCTATTGTTGTAAGCAAACTCACTGAGTGGAAGATGTTAAACCAAACTACCTTTAAACTCCAAAACACAAGTTTTAAGCATATCCTCAAGAGTTTTTATAGTACTTTCGGCTTGATCATCCATTTGATGATGCAAAACTATGCTAAGCTTGACTTTGGTACCAAGACATCTTTGGAAGGACCTCCAAAAATGAGAAGTAAATTAAGCACCACGATCCAAAATAATAGACAATGGCACCCCATGCAATCTTACTAACTCATGAATATACAACTTGGCATGATCTTGGGTACTATAAATGGTTTTGACTCATCGAAAATGAATCGACTTTGTCATCCTATCCACAACAACCCAAATAGAGTCATAGTGTTTCCTAGACTTAGGCAAGCCAACTACAAAATCCATGTAGATCTCTTCTCACTTCCATGTAGGAATTTCAATGTCTTGGGCTAGGCCACCCGACCTTTGATGTTTGGCTTTCACTTGTGGACAATTGTGACTACTAGATATGAACTTGGCAATATCCCTCTTCATACCACCCTACCAATTCATCTCCCTCAAGTCTCTTACATCTTGTGGAACTGAGGTGAATAGAATAGGATTAGTTATGAGCCTCCTTCAAAATCAACTCCCTTAAGCCATCAATATTTGGAACACATAATTTACCTTGGTACTTAAGTCCATCATATCCCCCTAGGGAGAAAACCTCCATTTTACCATCCTTCACTAAGCTCTTCAAATCTAGCAAGGTGGGGTCAAGATCTTGTTTTGACTTCAATTCCTGAATGAAAAAAGATTTAGAACCATCAACAATTGCTACACCACCATTTTCAAATTTATCCAACCTAACCCCTAACCTATACAACTAGTGAAATTCTTTAGCCACCTCTTCGCCACCATCATCAATATGACCTAGACTACCCATGGACACTCTACTTAGAGCATCAGCCATAACATGAGCTTTGTCGGGATGATAATGTAAATTCATGTCATAATCTTTAAGTAGCTATACTACCTTTTTTTCAAAAGTTAAAATCTTTTTGTTTGAAGACATATTGGAGACTCTTGTGGTCGGCAAACACATCAACATGATCCCCATATAAGTAGTGATGCAAAATTTTCAAAGCAAACACCACGACCGCTAATTCAAAATTATAGGTGGCATAATTTTACTCATGCACCTTAAGTTGTCTAGCAGCATATGTTATCTCCTTGCCATTTTGCATCAAAAAACACCCAAACTAATTCTTGAGGCATCACAATATAACACAAACCCTTCTAACCCTTCCGGTAGAGCAAAGATAGGAGCAGAGACAAGCTTATCTTCAAAGTTTGAAAGATCTTTTCATAATCACCAGTAAACATGAATTTTGCCTTCTTTTGGTTCAACTTTGTCATAGGAGAAACAATAGAAGAAAAACCATTCACATCCTCCAATAATAACCCACTAAACCCAACAAACTCCTAATATCCGATGGTGTCAAAGGTCTAGGCTAATTTCTTATCACCTCCTTCTACTTAGGATCCACCTTTTGCCATCACCCAATACCATATGTCCTAGAAGAACAACCTCTTTAAACCAAAATGCACACTTTTTATATTTCAAAAACTACCTCTCATCCCTCAATATTTGCAACATTACGCTCAAGTAGTTCATATGCTCTTCCCCTTTCATAGAAAAATTCAATATATCATCAAGAAAGATGACCACAAACATATCAAGGTATGGATTAAAGATCCTATTCATGAGATAGCCAGTGCATTAGTCAACCCAAAAGACATTACCACACATCTAAAATGTCCATACCTAGTCTAAAAAGCCATCATGGGAATACCACACTCCCTCACCTTTGTTTGGTGGTATTCGGACAGAAGATTAATCTTAGAAAAGTGACTAGCCCCTTGTAGTTGATCAAAAAGGTCATGAGTCCTTAGTAGAGGGTACTTGTTCTTTATGGTAATCCTATTTAGTTTTTGGTAATCATTGCACAACCTAAGAGAACAATCCTTTTTGTTCATAAACAACGCCGATGCACACTAAGGTGACTTACTAGGATTTATGAAACCCTTCTCTAACAAATCCCTCAATTGATCCTTCAACTCCATCAATTCCACTAGAGCCATACAGTAAGGAGGAATAGAAATAGGTTGTGTAATGGGGAGGAGGTCTATACTAAAGTCTATTTCACTTTTGGGAGGAACAACTGGAAGCTCATCGAGAAAGACATCAACAAACTCATTGACCACCAGAACCAACTAAATAGGAATGACTTTCAACTCAACATCCCTAATCCTCACAAGATGATAAATGCAACCCTAAAAAATTAACTTTTGTGCTTTAAGACAAGAACTGAATCTACTCCTGTCTACAATATTACGAGTTTCCCACTCAAGGACGAGCTCATTAAGGAATTAGAATTTAACCTTACGGCTTCTACAATCAATAAAAGCATGATAAGCATGTAACCAAACCACTCCAAGAAAGATATCAAAATCCACATTACCTGCTAAAAGAATCTTATCATTCTTGGTATAAATGACCCTTCCTTCCCATTCGGCTATAGCAAGAGCCCCCGAATATAGAGCTACTTGTCATTCCAACCTAGTTCAAATAATGCATTTGTCAAAGCGAGAGAGAGGAACTGCTTGACATTGCATATTAGAACTCATTAAAGCTCGATTCGCATTATTATGCTCGATAAAAGGAATGAGGGAACCTCAAATAGAAAAATATTTAAAAGGAAAAATACTTTGAAGATGAACCTGTTCCCATGAAATAGTTAAGAATTCTTGATGGTATTGAGCTAGAACAACTTGTTATCTAATTCAACAAAATCACAAGGCAAGACTTTATACAATATGAACACAGGATAAATTTTATCGACTGTTTTAGAAACAATGGATTCATCAACGGGGTAAGATACTTCATAAGGTTCACAGAATAATTCGGGACTCATATGAAGGTTTTTGGAAATAAAAGGAGTAACGAAAGAAAGAGTGTCACTTGGACCTATCAATGCAAACACATCATAATAAAAAAACTTTGACATACCGGTGAAGCGCCAAGCCAAGTCTAGTGACCCTTAGAGGGTATGGTGGAGATCTTCAACGGTCATCCTCAAAATTTCTTGTAGCCCATGGATAATGTCTAGCTTGTGATCCTTTGCACCATACTCAAAACATGCACTCGAACTGGCCAAACAAACTCCCGGATAATACCTACCACACTTGTTGCACATAGCAAAAGCTTGAACACCAACACCTTTGCCCTTTCTTTGACCATATAAGAAATCACCAACCTTGACACAGGCATTAGAATTTTTCATACATGGGCCACCATGGTTTTTACCACATCTTTGGCATTTAGGATGGGTCACCCCACCCTTGACACGGGCTTAGTATATAGAAGACTACTTATAAATTGAGCCCTTGTTCTCCCTTCCCTTGAGACCACTGGGCAATCTCTCATCCTATGCCCAACATGGCCACTCTTGAAACAATCTTCAATGCCTACTAAACACCTTTCTTGATGCTTCGTGCCACACCCTTGACAAGTGGCAAAAGCGATCCTTTTTTTCTTATACTTGGGAACCAGTAGACTCGTACAAGATAAGGCACCATCAACTCAGGCCCTCTTAGCATTCCTCTCCCTCCTATTGTCCCCTGAAGTCTCAGGGGCACCCAGTTGTTAATTGAGTTAAGTGGTTACAACCTTGGCCAATAGCCATATAGCATTATGAACCTCCACATTTGACATGTCAATGTTGGGATGTTGACCCTCAAGTGAGAGATGGTTACCGTCTTGTCCACTATTCTGAATAGCTTCAGACATATTTTAAAACATAATGATGAGGGATCAGTAATAAGCCTTAGGGGATTTAGATACACCGCATGACATAGATAATGAATAAGTGAAACATTCCTAAATGCTTCGTATATAGTCTCTCATTCATAGTTGTGACGCGCTTGACAACCATAAATAAGACTCTAATATATGTAGTGTGTTGGATTTTCGAGGACCATCAAAACCTAGTGCTATGATAGCTAGTTTATCATGACCCAAGTCTATCCTAGACATGACATGGTGAATGGGGAACCCGAAGGGAACCCAAACAAGCCTCATATCATATCAATCAGACATACTTGGTCGCAAAAGCAAATTAAACATTACAAGGTATAATGAAAAGGGAAACAGGACTCAAGAAAGTCTTTGTTATTCATAAAAGCAATAAAAGAGTGAAGCTCATATAGCATAAATATATTATAGTATCCAACAACACCACTATCTTGGCTGGAACGGGGATCAAGACACTTTCTGGGCTCACCCTCATAATAACAAGTGTTCGACATAAAAAATTCTTAACATAGCAAGACTAATTTAGATATTTTCCTCAGACTTGAGGACTCACCAATGCTTTTCTTCGAATTACCAAGCTAGTCACATACAGAAGTATGATCAAAAGGAGCTTAAGTATATATGGTGCAATGTAACAAAGACATAAGTCAATATACTCAAAAGTGTATGGTCATAGGCAATGAATGATAAACTCAATATGACATGCATGATAAATGCTTATAATAGGACAGGCTTGTAAATAAATAAACTTACAAATTATACCATACCTATGTGGGAAGAGAGCTTAACCGACATGACTAGGACCAAGCGAGCTATAACTTAGAATCGCAATAATTACCCCTCATCAGTAAAGAGGTGGTCTACTTGCCAAGGTAAACCATACTTCATCTTATGGGAACATGAACAATTTTGTACGAAGTAACCCTTCTTATGGGATCATGACCCATTTCGAAAAGGATTTCATGATAATGTGCACTAGATGGTTCCATTAGAATAACTAGGTAAAGTATAATCATATGTTGGCACTTAGTTTGAGGAAAGGAGTATGGACCCTTACATATAGTCCACACTAATAACCCATGTGTCGATACTAAGTCTAATCCCATGGAATACTTGAAATAATCATACTTTAATGATAATATGAATAGCTTGTAAGAACATGAATTTAGTAGCTCATAAACATGGTTGACCTCTAATAGTGAGCTTAACTTGAACATGAGAGTAATAATAATAAGACATGAGCCCTTGCTTTAATATGAAATGGCTCACAAGAGGTAAAAGTCTTGAAAATATAGCTTGACTTGATATTTGTAAAATTATAGATACTTTTCATGAATTCGATACATGCTTGAAAACCCTTAATCATCAAATAGTAACTTGACTTATAAATCATATAATAAATTATCAATAACTTGGGAATTCGTGTCATGTTATTTTATCAAACACATGGTATGCCATGATACTTGTTCAAAATCATGCAATTTGATAGTAAAACAAAATGAGTAAACTCAATGCAAATCAACCCACAAACATAATAGTAAAACCCTCTTGTAGGTACCTTTCAATACATTAGAAAAGCACATAGTAGTTTGTCATAACCTAAGCCTAGGGCCAAGACGTGACCGGCGAATGGGGAATCTGAAGGAACCCCAAACAAGCCTCATAGCATATTATTACACATCCTTGGTCGTGAAATCAGTTAAAGTGACAATGTGAAATAAGAATCAACAAGGGAGTTGGGACTAAGTATAAACCCTCACATCAAAAAATCAAGTAACATATGCATTAAGACTCATAACATAGATACATAACATGTGCAACAATACCTCTACTATATAGATAAGAATGGGGGCCAAGATAAGCAACCGTGCTTACCTCATAGTTAATTCAAAACCAATAGAAAGATAGTCTTAATATATAGAAAGATTTCATAAGTAACGTCCCTGAAGTGGAGGACTCACCAACAAGCTTGTAGGGCAATCAAACTAGCCATGTGGAGGAGGAGGAGGATCAAGAGGTGCACCAATTCCTACATGTTGACATCATGTAGGCATAAAGTATGTGTTAGTATATTTAAATGTACAAAGTATGTAGGATGCAATGTAACAAATCATAGGTATCATAGGAAAAATTCATAATCATAAGTAATATATAGCATACTAACAATATGACATGTATGAATGATGCTTGAAGTAAAGCATGCTTACATAGAACATAATACGAGTGTAAGGTGTGACAATTATAGTGCAATCTAGGGCCTACCACCCCCTTGGATATGCGAATGAGGTACAAACCCGTTCATGAGGTTTATGGGGTACAAACTCCCTAATATGGTTGATAGAGTACAAAACCCCTAATGGGTTAGAGTACAAACCCCCAAATGGGTTGACGAGTACAAACCCCCAACAAGGTTGATAGGTACAAACCCCCAAAAAGATTACCCAGTCTTACCACCCCTGAATTAGGCGATCGAGGTACTAACCCCTCAATAACGTTACCTTGCCCTACAACCCAAAGAGCTAGGGTTGGTCAACCCCAACACAATAGAGATAGTATCCTATATATACACTCCTTTCATCATCATATACATACATTCCTTGTCATCATCATTTAGTCATCATTTCATCATCACATAGTTATTCAACTCATAAGACATGTATAGGACCTTAGATTCCTCAAGAAACCATAACTAGACATTTTATCAAACACTTCGCAGATGTGTAGTGCTAGTTTAAAATCATGCAATTCAAGAGTGAAATCATGCTAGTAAATTCAATGTAAAACATTCAACAAAAACTTGGTAACATCCCCAAACAATATACATCCAAACCACTCATCAAATATTACAATAGACCTTGGTTTCATAGCTCAAACCATAGCAAAATAGTTGCGACTTCATAAACTATAACATTGTGTATAGTGATTTTCATAACAAATATTACCCATAAGTAAATCATCTTTAAATCATTCAAGTTTAAGTAATAGGAATCTTGGGTATTATGGTTGAAAGGAAACCCATGAAAGAAAGCCACATACCTTAGTTTTAGAGATGGACTTGATGATGATTAGAGAGGGATACTTGAAGCTTAAGTGCAATTCTTAAGATTCAGAAAGGGTTTTCAGACTTTAAGTTTGGAGGTGAAATATTGGTTGTGTGTTTAAGTGAGTATTTGGAAATGTTTAGAATGATATAAGGGTGCAAAATGGCTAAGTATAGGTATATTCACGTTTGGGGACACTTAGGCTCTAGACTTAAAAAGCCTTGGATAGCAAGAAAAATAACTACACAATTTACACAGGTCCATGTCTAGTCCATAATGCAGAACTATGGCGGAGTCTAAATTTACACAAATCCGTAATAGAGATGCATCGTGGTACCATTGCGGCCAGACACTAGATAAGAAACATTATGAAAATTGAAATTGCTAATCATTTTCTCCTAAATTGGGTTAGGCCCATCTCCCACTCAAAATGACCCCCCTGATCAAGAATATGAAGTCAGATTTTTGATATCACATATGAATTTTGAGATATATGAAAAGTACGATTCTGAGCACTTTCGATACACATTTTTAGGCACTTTTTAGGGTGATTTCAATATCCCCCCCTTGGAAATATTTTTACCTGAATGTCAAAGAAACATACACAAGAGACATACAAATGACTATTTCAGCCCACATAGAGATATAACAATGCACTTAAACATCATTTAAAAAATCTCATCATAAGTATAAAATCATCATGAACTTGTCCATTTAGTCATGAATATATGCAATGACATAAGGGCTAAACTTAAAACTTGAGATCATTTAAAGGACTTAGATCAATACCTTAGGATTGAATAGAGTGGAAAAGGTTAGGATATTGCCTTTGCATATCCGCTTCGGCCTCCCAAGCAGCACTATCAACTTATTGATTCCTCTAAAAGACTTTAACGGAAGCTACCTCTTTGTTTCTCAACCTCTTCACTTGCCTATAAAAAATTTGAACGGAAACCTCTTCATACGTCAAATTATCCTCAACAACACCCACAACATCAAGAGGCACAATTCTATTCAGATCAACCACACATTTCCACAACATGGACACATGGAACATTGGATGAACCAAATGCCTTTCACTAGGCAATCTCAACTCATAAGATACCTTTCCAAACCTCATTATGTCCTTATAAGGACCAACATATCTTGGACTCAACTTACCTTGTTTAGAATAATGAACCACACCCTTCTTGGGTGACACCTTCAACTAAACCCAATCACCAACTTGGAATTCAAGATCCCTTCTCCTCACATCAGCATAGGACTTTTGGCGACTTTGGGCCATCTTCAACCGTTCTCTAGTCATCCTAACCTTCTCAAGAGCTGCCATAACCAGATTTGTTCCGAATAAATCTACCTCACCAACTCAAATAAACCAACTAGTGATCTATGATGACTCCCATAGATTTTCTCAAAATGAGCCATACCAATGCTAGAATGACGGTTGTTGTTGCAGGCAAACTCAATAAATAGAAGATGATCATCCCACCTACCTTTAAGCTCCAACACAAATGCTCTAAGCATATCCTCAAGGTTTTAGATTGTACTTTCAGCTTGGCCATCCATCTGAGGGTGGTAGGCCATAGAAAGCTTAACTCTTACCAAGAAGCCTTTGGAAAGATCTCCAAAACTGTGAAGTAAATTGAGCTCCAGGATCCGATATGATGGAGAAAGTAAAACCATGCAATCTCACCAAGTCATTGATGTATAACCTTGCATAATATTTAGACCTATATGTGGTCTTAAGTGGTAGGAAGTGAGCCAATTTTGTCATCCTATCAAACACAACCCAAAAGGATTCAAAACCTTTTCTAATCTTGGGCAACCTAACCACAAAATCTATATTAATCACCTCCCACTTCCAACTAGGAATTTCTATATCTTGGGTTAGGCTTCCCAGCCTTTGATGCTTAGCTTTGACTTGTTGACAACTATGACAATCGAAAATAAATTTGGCAATGCCCCTTTTCATGCCTCCACACCAATACACCTCTCTCAAGTCTCTATATATCTTGGTGCAACTAGGGTGGATACAAGAAGAAGAGTTATGGGCCTCATCAAGGATCTTTTCTATCAAGCCATCAATACACATTACACACAACCTACCTTGGTACCTATGGGCACCATCTCCCCCTTGGGAGAAAACCTTCACCTTGCTCTTTTTTAATAAGGCCTTAAACTCTAACAAGGAGGGATCAATATCTTGTTTTATCATGACCTCATCAACCAAATATAATGTAGAACCATCCACAACAACAACGTCACCACTACCAACCTCCTCCATTCTAACCCCTAACATATCCAACCGATGCACTTCCATAGCCATATCCTTCTCACCACCATCAACATGAGCTAGGCTACCTATACACACCATACTCAAAGCATATACCACCACATTTGCTTTACTCAGATGATAATGAATACTCATATCATAATCTTTAAAAAGTTCTAGCCAACTTCTTTGCCTCAAGTTGAGATCCTTTTGAGTGAAGACATATTAGAGTCTCTTATGACTGGTAAACACATCAAAATGCAATCCCATACAAATAATGTCTTCAAATTTTTAAGCAAATACTATGGCGGCCAATTCTAGATTGTGAGTAGGGTAGTTCTTTCATGCACTTTGAGTTTGCCTAGAAGAATAGGCTATCACCTTACCATTTCTTAGATGCTGCACGGCAGCATCATTAGGTGGTTCTAGGGGAATTTCACTACTTTTGGGTTCATCAGGAGCTGGAGGAGTTGGAGATATTTGTGACAGAGGCTCCTCTTGAACCTTATTTCATTGTCTCACCTGACTGGGTATACTAACCACCACTTCTACTCCCTTCGCTTTACCTTTCTTTTGCTTAGTTTCTGGCATATTTGTTGTACAAAACAATTTAGGAATTAGACATAATGCACCTATTACACTTAGCTCTATGGCATGATCTAAAGAATGAAAAGAAAATAACAACTCCTAGATGCCACGTAGCCTCCTTCTTATAAATGTGGTGCACAACACATCGATAAACAAGACTCTACATAGATAAACTTTGTAGACTACCCAGGATGACACACTCTGATATCACTTCTGCCATACCCCAAGGTCAAGTTAGGGCAGACTTTCACCCGTTGCCGATAAGGCTCGGGAGAATCAACCTGTATCTATAGGCTTTCTATACATATTATGAGGGATATCTATGTTTTACATCCCTTTAAGAAAATAAATAGTGATAATAAGCGAAAAAGAAATGCATATGTCTAGGTCATTGTGGCCACGGTGGTTAAAGTACTAGACATGACCACAGTTTAATTTACATATTATACAAAACCTCTACATAAGCGAAAAGTATCTTATAAGGGATGGGAAAGGCCTTGTCTCGACTAACTGTACAATACAAAAATATAAGCTCTAGATACAAAGCTCCAAAGCAACCTGGAGCTTGGTAACAACAACTGGATGTCCTGTACTCCTACTGGGGAGATCTACTAGTACCTATACCTGCAACATGAAATGTAGGTCCCCCACAAGGAACGTCAGTACGGGATAATATACTAAATATGTAAGGCAGGACATACTGTGCATGAGATAATAACTCAAATAGAACCATGCACTAGTGTAAGATTAGAGATCACCTTTTGTTATACTTTGGGATCATGTTCTTTATGTTCTTTATATTACTTTATCTTTGTTGTATAGTCTGCGCACAATATGTAATACAAATGACCAGCTAATAAGTGGTAAAACTATATCAGGATCGTCCCTGGTTAGGTTCTTCCTTAACCTCTCAAAAAACCACCCGTAATAGGATCGTCCCTGGTTAGGTGATTCTTTCACCCCTCGGGCTACCACCTATTAATAAACAATATACTTTACCTTTCAATTACCTTTGAGATGGTTCTTTTGGTTGTCATAATATTAGAGCTGTAGGACTGCATATATACCATTTGACATGTAGATAATAATACAAGACAATATGACAATGAAAATAGTATGTTACACAAATAATGAAATGCATATGAAATGGAACAACTCATGAACTTTATTTAGTAACAAGAACTGATGTAACTTGGTAGCCAAAGATGTATGCAGATTTAAGATTGACTATGTATGGTAGCATATGAACATGTGAAAGAGTGGAGACATGGTTAATAGTTGTGTCGGAGTTGGCAAATGGCTTTATGTGCCAAGGAAGAATCTAGATTTCATGCCATGTAATACGAAATCAATTAGCCTTACATACCTCGTTGTCTGACTTCATTCTACCATGGGATAACCTTTAATTCTTTCAAATATTTATCTACAATATATTAGGTAATAAAAATAGCGTTAGCAGCCAATAGATACATCTTGGCAGCCCAATCACATAAAAAATAACACACGGGCAGCAAGCGGGTATTTATAAACACGAGCATAGTCTTTTAACCTTTCCGCCCCTAATCGTATTTTCTAATACATATTTTCATGAAGATCTCATGTGAAGCCTGTTTTAGTGCCATAATAGTATAACAATAGCCCACAAAGCACAACACATAACAATTCTACACAACCTACAAATGGACGACATAAAGTTACCTCCCTTTGTTACATTTCAACGTCGACAATTCTAAACCTGTTCCAACTCTAACCAAACTATTCCAATGACATTTTTACATAAAAAAGTCCTAAAACAGTCTACGAATAGTACCCAAGAAGTCATGAAGTATGTGAGCCAATAGCCTTCCATCAACCAGCCCACAAGTTCCAATCAATATTACACTTAAGATAGCACCATAAAACTTATTTGTTAAATGAAACCGAAAGTTAGGGCAGCAACCTTAGGGTAATATCTATAACTCAAAACATATTAATAACATCAAATTATCCTCTTAGTAAAGTCCACAAACCATAGAGAAGTCACTAAAACAAAAGGCAAGTGTGCAGCAACTTTCTAAACACATACTGTCCAAATTTTCCAGAACAACATACTAGCATATACTTCTTGATTTTTTATAAGAAAACCATACTAAATACATATGAAAACTTACTTACCACTACATTGAAGGTGTAGGGCTTCTGCAACAACCCTAGAAGTTCCCTTGTGGCTGCTTTGCTAGGTTAAGAAAGTGTAGAGAGAAAGTTGTGAAAGCTGAAATTTTCCAAGTCTAAGAGTGAAATGAAATTTGCTGCTTGTAACCCCTTTTTAAAGGACCAATTTGGCCAAGTTTATTTTAACCTTTTGACCATCTACTACCGCATATAATTAAACTAGTTACCAGCAGCTTGGCCTTTACTCTTGGGCCTAAATGGGTCTCAAAGTTGATGGGCTTTGGCTGTCCATTTTTCCAAACTTCTATTCACTTGGTTTGGGCCCAAATGGTTAAGTGTGTTGCGATGTACATGGGATCTTTTTATATTCTTATTGGGCTAAAAATAAAGTCCATTTACAATCGTAAAACACGGTCTAATGTTACACCCTTAACGTAGACTTCATTCATAATCAAACTTGGTCAAATTCGACGTCGAATCTCATCTCTATTTAGCTCGCAAATTTAAGCCAAGCAAGTAGGTGACTAATCTGCTAGCTTCTTAATTCCTACAAGCACCTCAAATCTCTTAGTTCATTTAAGGTCGTGATCTCCTCAATTTAACATAACACATGTATATACTCAACCAGCTTAAGCGTTAGGCACGCATATCCCCCTATAACATGAAATTTGAGCACTTTTAAAAATGGGCACTAATTTGACCAAACCGTTATCATGTTTCATTTATATTGTACTAGTATTTTAAGGTGTGGGGTGTTACAAGAATAAAACTTATTGTGCCTTGGGGCACTATGTTGTCGGCCACTTCTCCTCAAAGAGATCGTATTAGTACCTTGTGGATGAACCTCCCTATCGTTGTTGCAATTTCGAGGGCAATCTATTGTCTTATGTGTTTTTCCCAAAAATCATAGGAAGCACCGATATCCCTAAAGCATGGGCCACTATGACGCTTACCACACTTTGGACACACATCAATAGGATTTGCACCCCTACCACCTTAGGCCCTTGGAAAATCATTTGCAACACTCTATTGAAATGTATGAGAATACCCTTGGCCTTGTTAAAATTTACCACTCTTTTGGAACTTACCCTAAAAATGGTCCCTCTTGTCCTCATGCCCCCCTCTCTCACTCAATTTCTCCTCTTCTATTTGTTTGACATAGGTCATCAAATGTGACAAGTCCATGTCACTAATCAACACAGTGGATTGACAGTCTTTACTAGCCAAGTTCGAGACACCCATATCAAATTTGTTCATTCTCGACCTTGGGTCGGCAATCAAGTGAAGAGCAAACTTGGAAAGTTGTGTGAACTTGAGGGTGTACTCCCTCACACTCATGGACCCTTGATTGAATTTCATAAATTCCACCAACTTAGCTTCCCAATGTTCAAGGGGGGAGAAATGATTAAGGAAGGAGACATTGAATTCATCCCAATGCACTACATATTTGACCCCCTTTTCCTCCTACCATTAGTTTTACAATATTTGTGCAACTCCTTTAAGTTGGTAAGCTGCCAACTCAACCTTATCATTTGGCCTCACACCCATAATAGACAAAATCTTGTAAATCTCATCAATGAATTCTTGAGGATCCTCACTCACCTTTTACCCATGGAATTCTGGGGGATTCATTCTCATGAAGTCTCTCACTCAAGAGGCCAGTATAGGATCATGAGGGACATAGGCCCCTTGGTTGGCTTAATTAACCACCACTTGTGCAAGCAATATGAGAGCATCCCTAACTCTTCATTGGCAGATTGCTTCTCGGGTGTGTGGGCTCATCTCTTTCTTGTGTTAGTCATGATTTAGAATAGCAAAGAACAAGCTTTAGAGGAGGAAAACTTACTTCAACTCTATAGCACGACTTAGAACACAAAGCAAAACAATTCCTAAAACATCTAATAGCCTCCTACTCATAATTGTGGTGCACATCACAATCATGAATAGGACTTTAATCAACATGGCATGTTGGACTCCGAGGATCTAACAATCTATTGCTCTAATACCAACTTTGTCATGACCCAAACCTAGGCCTAAATGTGACCGGCGAATGGGGAACCTGAAGGAACCCCAAACAAGCCTCATAGCATATTAGTACACATCCTTGGATTCATATGCAATTAAAATGACAATGAGAAATAAGCATAAGCAAGGGAATTAGTACTAAGGATAAGTTGTCATCTCATAATTAAGAAATAAGAGAGTCAAGACTAATACCATAGATACATAACATGTCCAACAACACCTCTGCTACAGATAAGAGTAGGGGCCAAGACAAGCAACTGAGCTCACCCTCACAGTCAGTACATAACCAGTAGAACAATAGTCTTAACACATAGTAAGAGTTCATAAGCAATGTCCCCGAAGTGGAGGACTCACCAACAAGCTTGTAGGACAATCAAACTAGCCATGTGGAGGATGATGATGAAGTAGTGCACCGATTCCTACATGGTGACATCATTAGGCATAGAGTATGTACTAGTATATCTGAATGTACTAAATCTGTATGATGCAATACAACAAATGATACGTATCACAAGAAAAATGTAGAATCATAAGAAATAGATGGCATACTAACAATATGACAAGTATGAATAATATTTGAAGAAAAATCATGATTATATAGAATATAATATGAGTGCAAGGAGTAACCATTGTAGTGCAAGCCAAGGCTTACCACTCCCCTGGATAGGTGTGTGAGGTAAAAAACCCTTTATGAGGTTGATGGGGTACAACCCCCACCTACCCTAACAAGGTTGATAGAGTACAAACCTCCCAATGGGTTGATGGAGTATAAACCCCCCAATGGGTTGATGGAGTACACTCTCAAGCAATATACATCAAAACCCTTTATCAAACCTTACAATAGACCTTGGTTTCATTGCTTAAAACATAGCAAAACAGTCACAATTTCATAAGCCCCAACATAGTGTGTAATGATTTTCATAACAAATATGACCCATGAGTACATCATCTTTAAATCATGCAAGTTTAAGTAAAAGAAAGATTGGTTATCATGGGTAAAAGGAACCCATGAAACAAACCTACATACCTTAAGCTTTAGAGATGAACTTGATGAAGATTAGAGATGGAGACTTAAAGCTTTAGTGTAATCCTTAAGATCCGTAAAGTGTTTTGAGACTTGAATTTAGCAGGTGAGATATTGGCTAAGTGTTTGGGTGAGTATTGGGAAATGTTTAGAATGATATGAGGGTGAAAAATGGCTAAGTATAGGTATATTCACTTTTGGGGACACTTAGGCCCAAGACATAAAATCCTTGGACCATAAGAAAAGTAACTAGGTAGACACTGTAGGAGGCGCATTGGAGGTTGAATTTACACATGTCCGGAACTGAGGAGCATTATGGTACCATCGCGTACAGGCACTCGATAACCAAAATTGCAAAAATTGAAATTGCTAAGTGTTTGCTCATAAATCAGGGTTTGACCCATTTTCCACTCACAATGACCCCTTGATCAAGAATATAAGGTCGGATTTTTGATATTGCGTATGAATTTTGAGATGCATGGAAATTATGATTTGGGGCGCTTCTGAGGCACATTTTCAAGCACTTTTTGCAGTCATTTCATAGTTTATGGTTTCATATCTCAAAACATGCATAGTTTCAATAGGTATAATCAATTCATGGAATAATCTTGACATAGAAATTTATGCATAATTAATCAATACTTGGTAAAACCCCAACATGATTTATGCTCATAATTCATAATAAGAGATACCCATATGCAATATAACTTGAAAACATGTAATTTTCATATAAAGGGAAGGTTGGATTCGATGGGTAAAAGGACCCACGGATAAAGACCCACATACCTTAAACCTTGAATTCCTTGATGTGATCTTGAACTATACTTAAGTTTTAAATAAGTCCTTGAGTTCCAAAATTGAGCTTGAAATCTTTATATTCGAATGAGAGAATTGATAGAGCCTTAAAGTGGTTTGAGAGAGGGTTTTGTGAGTTATAGAGTTGAAAAATGGCTAAGTATGATTGATTTCATTTGTAAGTGGACATAGGGATATGACCCCAATGCCCTTGGTCAAAATTGAAAATCAAGGAAAATAATACGTTGATCTACGCCCTAGGTGCAATGCGGACCAAACATAGAGCAACATTTACACTAGTTGGCGCCCTTAGGCATCACGGTAAGGGCGTGAATAGACATTAGATTACAAAAAATTATAAGAAATTATTTTTCACTACTGGTCCTCTTAAATTTTGGTTATACCCTTTTTCGACTCAATTTTTCCCTCTGATCAAGAATATGAAGTCGAATTTTCAAAATCACGCACAAATTTTGAGATACATGGAAATTCCATTTATGGGGCATTTCGAAGCACATGTGAGGCATTTCACTTTGTTTGTTTGCAAGAATTATTAATTGGAATAACATAATTAAGCCCTTACACAATTGAATTAAGAACAAGCAACTCCAAATTTCAAAGAGAATCACAAGATTAAAGATGAAATTAAAGTACATACTCTCAAATGTGGTCTCACTATTTTCTTTCTAATTACTAACTTTTCTAAGTACCATATGAAAACTTATGAAAAATAACCTAAAAACCTATTTATAATAAGTAAAATACAAGTGTTCAACCAAATAGGATAACTGGGTTGGCACGTTCCGCAAACTGATTTACGGGTCGAATTGCATTTCACGACCCGTAATTGGGGTCTCGTATAGTGATATTGGAATTCTGGACTTCAAATCGATGACCCTACCTCTGTTACCTGTAAAGTGGTCAACAAGCCGTCGGGTGGTTTTATCTGATGAATCTTCAGAAATCCCTAATCTCTGATCCTTGGGGCACAAACTCTGGTTTACAATTCGTAAATCATTTCATGACCTATCTGCATGTTTGTAGAACCAACTTCAGGAAAACAACCTGTCACTAGATTTGTCCTGCAATAACCCACAACTTACAATAATAGTATAATGTAAATGAAGCAAGACATGGTTTGGTCAAACTAGCGCTAATTTTCAAAAGTGCTTGAATCTGGTGTTAATGGGCTATATATGTGTCTAACACTTAAAAGGGTCGAGTGTATACATGTTTTGTGTTGAATCGAGGAGATTATGGCGTTAAAATGAAGTGATAGAATTGAGGTGCTTGTAGGACTTAGAAGCTAGCAAGTGAGTCACCTACTTGCTTAGCTTAAAATTGTTAATTAAACGGAGACGAGGCTCAATGTCGAAATTGTCCAAGTTTGATTATGAATAAAGTCCGTGTTAAGGGTGTAACTTTGGCCCATGCTTTAGTTTCATAAATTGTATACATTTACAGCCCAATAAGTATAATAAAGAGGGCTCAAATACCTCATAATACACTTAAAAAATTAGGCCCAAAACTAAGTAAGTGAAAGTTGGAAATTAGGCAGCCCAAGTACATCAAGTTGGTGACCCAATTAGGCCCAAGTCCAATGGCCAAGCTGCTGCATAAGAAGCTTACTAATATGTTTCCTAAGATGGTCAAAAATTCAAGAGTAAGTCGGCCAATCTAGGATTTTAAATAGAGATAAGAACATCACAACTTCATTCAACATAGACAAGAACAAAAAAATATGCTTTCTTGGTGTTTGTTTGCTCTCGTTTAAGAAGGTGAAAGACAAGCTTTACAACCACACAAGGGTCCCTGGAGAATCTATAAATCTTGACTTTGAAGGTAAGTAATCTTACCTATGCACCTAGTATGGTTTGTTCATCAAAACCAAAGAGACAATTTAGTCTCACCTATGCTGGAATTTCTGGACAGATTGTATACTAAGGGTTTTGTGTACTTTTCTTGTTAGTGAAGAGGTTTTTAGCTTATTGGATGGCTTTATTATGTATTAGTACTTACTTATGCAGAAAAGTTTGATCTTACAGAAGTGTAAAAAGTCTGATTAACTACTGTTACAGTCCACAAAAGTGAGCCGTTATATGATATCGCAATTACTTGCTTCATATAAACTTATGGACTGTTAGAAAGCACGCTATTGCTTCATGTACTTAATAACTGATTTGTTGCTGTTCATAAACGGATTTGTAGCTTGTTGTATTTATAAATGTTGATGGATAGTTTGGTTAAAGTTGGAATAGGTTTGGAGTTGTCAACGTTGAAATGTAACGAAGGAAGGTAACGTTATGTTGTCCATTTTTAGATTGTATGGAATTGTGATGTGTTGTGCTTTGTGGGCTGTTGTAAAGATGTTATGGACTTAACATGGGCTGTACATTATGTTTATATGCTAATGTGTATTAGAAAATACATTTAGGGGATGAAAAGTTGAAGGAATACACCCGGGTTTATAAACACCCGCTTGCTGCACGTGTATTGTTTTCTTATATGATTGAGGTGCCAAGATGTATTCATTGGCTTCTAATGCTTGTTTTATCCTCTACTATGTTGTAGATAAGTATTTGTAGTAAGGGAAGGTTATCTCGAGGTAGTAACGAGGTTATACAATGAGGTATGTAAGGTTACTTGATTTCGTATCACTTGGC